>JBCFXI010000645.1:0-126660 GCA_038496175.1 Ampulex compressa
TATATGTAAGATTGATAAAATAAAATGATGTTTAGACAATGCACATTTTGTAAAAATATCTTTTCTTTTCTTTGTAAATTCATTCGCCATCCCCGGACAACACAAGTTTTTGGGACATTAAGGCGATTCCTTATCGTATAATACATTATCTTAAAATATATAATAAACCCACAAGCGAGCAGTTTTGAGCGCATGATAAGTACTTATCTTTATATAATTTATAACATGCTATAGTTATAATACGTTATAGGAGTTCGACGTAGGTCATCATGCACTGCTCTTTTGGCTTTCCCTCTCTACTTGTCTTATCACAAATCTATGAAGCTCTTCCTTGAGATTGTACCTGTTGCAATCGATCCACTGAAAGCATTTGATTGCATAATTAGTACATGTACAACAAACTTGCTATGTACATTTTGAAAAAGAAACATAAAACTAAGATGTAAAGGGCCATTAAGTTACATTACCATAGATTTAATCCATTTGGGTAAATAATTGATGTTGTACTGCATTTGAAATCTGTAAAAAGACATTCGTTAGATTCATGACTTTATAGAATTTGATTGTGGAAAGGTTTCTTTCACGTACCTTTCGTCCACCAACAAGACTGCGCCCCAATCATTTTTGTGTCTTACGCAGCGACCCAGCGCCTGGTTTAAGGCTCTAAAAGCTTGTACCGTGTACCACTCTCCACCTTTCAGCAGTCCTTTCGAAGTGTTTATATCGTTGTAATTGTACTTCATTTCCACGATAGGGTCCTTCCTTACTGCGTATGGTATTCCAATCTAGAAAATAAACGTTTCCTTTGTTTGACTAGAAATTCCTTTGTAACGCGTTCTTTGGCAAAAGGATTATTCATAACTTATTATTTAAGCTGCATAAATGACGTATGCTACGAGTTATCATTAATAATAGTTTTGTTACAGATTGCATTATGTATTTGTAATAATGAAACAATTGTTATTGTTAAAAAAAAATGTGTAGAGTTTACGATGCAGCATGGAACATGGCAATAAGCCAGAGAACAAAACCAATAATCTAGACCAGGATTTTCCAATTTTTTCTCATTTTGACTATTCAAAAAAAAATTTGATATGGTAACAGGCATTAAATTTGTTATATTGTAATGTAAAAAATTGCACATACATATTACAATAAACAAGTTTACAACTTTATTTGGTTTGTCTATTATATCGAATACTATCAATCATTTTCAAAATTCTAACTGACCTCAAAGAGTCCACATGGACCTTACTGAGAATCCCTAATCTAGACAATTCAGTATTATTGAACAAAGGCAATAATATAGATAATTTAGATAATTATAATTAATAAATAAGAATTAAAGTATAGATAATTAAGCAGACAAATTCAGCGCTACAGAATAAATATAAAACTACATCACGCAACAAAAGCAATGATTATTCGTGATTCAATTATTCGTGCTGTAGGTAACACTTCAGCATTTCAGAACAAGGCAATAAGGAGACCAGTTAAATCATTTGATCAGAAAGCTGACCGTGTATCTTGGAACATCGCACTGACATGCCTTAACTGTTCTCGCATCATGCTTTTCAACTGTCAGTTAGTCTATCACAGTTTTATCATTTTCGCTAAATTCTACAGTAAATGACTTCCGAATAGTTCTTACAGTTTATTTAACATGGTATTCTTCTAAACGATCGATACACAATGCTATTAAAGACAAACATTGCATTTATAGACTGTTTCTCTTCGAATTAACATGGATAAACATACAATACATCGCTTTAATGTTTTGTCCTCCCTCGTTGGTGTTGGAGATATTCGTTTAGAAAAATGCTGGCCAGTATACAGGTTTTTCACATTAAATTCAACCTTTTGCAATTAGAATTCACCTTTTTGAAAATAGAATTCATCCTTTTGTAAATGAAATATTTTTACATATATATTCTATTTAAAAAACATCAGAAGGTTGAATTCTATTTCCAAAATTGTAGATTCCAATTGCAAAAGGTTGAATTTAATGTCAAAAGCCTGTATCGTGTTAACGAATCATTCATAAATGACATCACTCTTACTCTTACATTTACTAAATACTTTTCAATCATTCCCTCGGCTCATCTTTGCTCCTAAACACAAAAAGTTCGATCTTTTCTTTTATTTTCAAAAATTATGCAAGCATTTAGTAACGTCATGGCTATAAAGTAAAAAATATTTTTTCATAGGCTTTTTTAGTGAACTGTATCATGCACGGACTATTCCGCGCTGGGTAATAAGAGACATCAGAAATACGAATCATAAATATGAACGAAACTGACCGACATTACGCAACGTGCTTCGTTGTCACTGAAGTCGATGCCTTCCGCGACTTTTCCCCTGAAAACCGCGAAGAGCAGCGCGCCTGAAATTCCACGTTCCGGTTGTTCAGCGGCTGTTTTAATGGCGTCGCGGTAATCCTTCATGATTTTTGCCAGGTCGCCGCCGAAACGCGGCTCCAGGAAGATCTCCTTCAGACATTCGAGTTTGCTCCAGGTTCCGCTGTTCCTCCACCTCTCGATCTGAGTGTGCATCACGTGGTAGGACGAAAAGAAGCACAGAACACCGTACGGCACCGATTGACAGACGTCGACGATCAGCTTTCCAAGCTCGTCCTTCGGTGAATGGAATTTAAGGAGGTTTTAATTTAATTTTTTAGTTATTGTAAAACTTATTTTTTAAATTTAATTTAATTTTGGTGAATGGAATTTAAATAGAAGAATTAGTATGTAGTGACATATTGATATCTGTGGATATGATGATATAAAGAAATATATATATAGAAGAATTGGTTTAGAAGAGTGAATGGAATTTCGAGGAATATTGAAGTATGAATTTAGAAGGGTTGATGGAATTTAGAGGGGTACAAAGAAATGAATTTGGGACGATGAATGGAATTTGTAGGGATATAAAAGAATGAGTTCAGAAGAAAGGATGGAATTTGGGAGAACATGGAGGGATGAATGGAATTTGAATTAAGTTTATAAAATGATTTTCCCCGCCAAAACAACATTGTGTATTTTTTTCTTTGAACATTTAATATTATAAAAAGTACTGACTAAGAGAAAAATTTTTTCGAACAAGAGTTATTTCTTTTAGATCGTGGATTAAGAATCTATAATGAAAGATATTGTTTCCATAAAAAAAAAGAAAAATAAAGTTGACCTTGAAATGACCTCGAAAACACGATGCCAATCGAAAGCGAATGCGACTGCTGCATCAGTTCCTCCATGGCTCAAACTCTTTGTTCAAAACATTCTTTTTCTCCTGGACTCAATTTTTGAGATATTCCAGGTTCGTTAGTAACATTAAACTAACGTGAATCGTTGCGTACATTTTATAGAAAAATAATCGAAAAATATTGCATATATCCTCGAGGATATAAACGATTTAATCGACTTTAAATATTCTCAGCAAAGCGTTGTGTCTAAAGGTAGGCAATATCTGAAAGCTCCAAACCCAATTTCTAATATGGATTCCAAACCGTACTTTTTACAAGCGTGGACCACGAACATCTACTTAAAACCGTTGTATAAACAACACTAATCCTTTCCAGCAAGATTAATTAATCGTTGAGTAGATTTTCTTCAAAATTAGGGAAATGTCGCATGTATCCTCGAGGTTCTAAGCGATTTAATTGACTCGAAATGCTCCCAGCGAAGCGTCATTTCCAAGGGAGGGCGTTACCTGAAAACTCCAGCTGTTTACATTCTGGTAATTCGCCTTGAGAGGAACTCCGGTCGGGCCTCGCGGTATGCACCTAACGTAAACTTGATCTTTAGGTATAACGTGATTGGCGCTGAGCATGTGCGGAAATTTGGTCCCCAGCTCGCTCTGAAACGAGGATGTCGGCGCCAGGGTGCCCGACGCGAGTATTATGGACCGTGCAGCCGTGGCCAATGGCGTAAAGATCACCCCTGGATTCATGCAAATTAACTTGAGCGTCCGCACGCGCTGCTCGATCTTTCGAGACGAGTGCCATGTGTCGTCGGCAACCTGCATTGAGAAAATCCTTTCGATGGTCAAATCGTAATTCCAAGTTAAAACCTGATGATTATTGTTAATCCCCTTGTCGCGTTTAACGCAAGGTACTTTTGACCCACGTAAGGTAAAAGTAGTAGTGCTTGAAGCTTTTTAAAAAAAGAAAGTAAGGAAATAAGGGAACATTTTCGGTACTTTTGGAATGAAACTAAGATAAGAAAGGCACTTTGGCTTTAAAATGGATGAGCTGTTGATTAGATCCGCATTAATCCTTAAGTCGATCTACTCGAGTTAAGCTAGATTAAATGATTCACCAAATTTTAATAGTTATCAAGGTAAGAGCATCAGTAGTTGACACTTTTTCCAAAAAAAAATAAATAAATAAGGAAACCACGAGCTGGAATACAGCAGATCTTATTAGTCTGTATAATGTCGTTCTTTAGCTGCTTTATTGCGAGCTACTGTGCCTAGTCCGTGATTGAGAAGTGTCATGGCGACGGGTTAATCACACCGTACGCGATTCTTGTGATTTTTGGGTATTTTATTACATGAACTGCTAAGAACTCGATAAAAATGTTAAAAGATGGTATTATTTAATTATTGTGGGTAAAAAGGCATTCGTTTATGTCGTTTGAAACTTGAAAAGGGGTTTGTCTATTAAAATTGGCAACAAAAAATGCTAAACTGTTTAAATTCAGCCCGTGTCAACTATTGACAGTTGTAATTGTCTATTATTCAGTAGGTAACAAGGGGTGTCAACTATTCAATTACTAAGTGTCGACTACTGACTTTGTTCCTCTATAGAAATTATACAGAAGACACTATGCAAGCGACTGTGGAGGATGCCTGGCTCCATAAAACTTCGTATAAAACGGCAGCTAGGAAATTTAATTCTTTAATTTAATTTTTTTTGTAAACTTACTCAAGAATAATCTTTTCTAAACATTCAGTAAATTTCTGTATTCATACATTACCGAAACTAGTTCATTGACTGATTTTTCTCCCCATGTTAACTACAGAATTTTTAGTTTTCAGTGGGTGTCAACAATTGAATCAAACTTTACTATAAAAAAAAAATGTCCGACCGCCATCAAGAATGAATACTTGTCGTAATATAACAGAAGAATAGTTTGTGCAGCGACTATTAATTTTATACTTTCTATAAAGTGAACTTAGTCTGAGCTATGTGAACGAATAGGCAAAAAATTCCTTAAAGTGTCAACTACTAATATCTTTACCTGCATCGTCGTTAACCCTTTGTCGTGTTTAATCCAAGTTACTTTTGACCCACGTAGTACATTTCTACGCGACTTTTTGACTCAGGATGGAATATCGAAAGGTATATGAATATTGGTAGATTGGGAAAAATATTGATTCCATCTTTGTACTTCACGTTTTTTCTCCTTCATAAAAAAACTATATAAGCAGTGAATAAACTTTTGTAAATATCAATCGAGTTTGAATTGATGTAAATTTACTACCGCGAGTATCTTCATGCCGAGCATTGCTCGACTTGTGAGCGACATAAGTTAGTATAGAAAATTATCAACCATTTTTTTAAATGTATTTAGATATATCACTTACATTGAAAAAAGGGCTGGAGGAGCGAAAGAAAAATATTAAGAGATGAATATAACCAACGTAAAATCATGAAACGTATCGTAGACTCGTCATATTGGTTACTTTGTTAGTTCTATAGGTTTTTCAAATTAAATTCATCCTCTTGCAAGTAAAATTCACTTTTTTGCAAATCACGTGCTTTTCCATACATATTACATTTAAAAAACATCAAATAATGTTAATTACATAGCAAGAAATAAAAAATTGTATTATAATTCGTAGAATTGCATAATTACATATGGAGATGAAGATATGTATGAAAACTGTGTGCGGATGATATAGTAATTCAATAATAATAATAATTTAAGGAAAACAGTTTATACACTAGGTTATATGTGCATATGTATATAATATATGTGTATAGTACATGTAACCTAATTTTACTGAATTATTTGCACACAGTCTTCATACATACCTCCATCTCCATATGTAATTATGTAATTGTATAAATTATAACAAGATCTTCGATTTCTTACTATGTCATTAACATTACTTCATGTTTTTTGAATATAATGTATGAATATGTAATATATTGAATATATGTAAAAGTACTTGATTAAACAAAAAGGATAATCCCATTTGCAAAAGTGTGAATTCCATTTGCAGAAGAATGAATTCCACTTGCAAAAGAGTGAATTTAATTCGAAAAACCTGTAGCAGTCTTCAGGAGCCAAGCAATTTAGTATTAAAAAATACGTTTTCTTCGACACTTACGTACTGTACATCCTTAGCCAAGGATTCCGTTACGCAAGCCCTATAATCGTTGGCAAAATCCTTCGAGGCGATCATCTCTAAGGCGAACGCCAGCTGCTCCAGCAACCTCTTGGTCGCGTTCGAAATTATCGGCTGCAGTAACGTCTGATTGGGTCGAAGATCCTCCTTGGCTTTGGTGAAATGCATAATCGCAGCTTTGCCAGCCGCGAAGAACGAGGGATGCTGCGAACGACCGATATCGTGCATATCCAACAGTTCCATCAACTCGGCGCCTGTCCAACGTGGACTGGATAAATTTTCGCTGGTATCCTGTTGCGATACAAAATAAACGTACACAAGGTTTGATGAGAAAGGAACAGCGATGCATTTAAGATATAAGCTTAAGCTTAAATATTAAATTTAATGTTTAAGAAATGAATATTGTAAGTAATATTTCGGGATACTCGTAGTAAGTTTGAAGGAATAAAGGCTCCTTTTTAAATCGGGAGCCTTTATGTCTTTTTCGATATTTTTTAATGTGGATTAATTTTTATACTTTGTTTTACACACGCATGCACGCACATGTGCACACAATATCAATATATATATTCTGTTTTTACACGATAGATACGTTTCCGAAGAATAGGTGTAAAAAAAATTCGTGTAAAAAAATATCTCCAATATCGCGGTTATAAAAATAAAAGTAAAGCAACATTTTCTTCTTAGAATTTGGATTGATCGTGTTAAATCAAAATAAGTCGTGTAAAAAGAGAATTCAATTTTGTTCCTAATTTGTGTTAAATTAAAATCGTGTAAAATAAGTTCGTGTAAAATTAAAATCGTAAAATAAATTCGTGTAAAAACCGTATTGGGTGTAGCATAATTTTCTCTTAAGACGAATCATGCATTTTTATATTTTTTGTGTCCAGTGTCTGTGTTAGTTTTTCATTTTATTTTGTTGGACTTTCATTTATCTGATCAGTATTTCATCGATAAGTCGTAAATATTTTCTAAAATGACATAACAACACTTTCGTAATATAAATCGTTTGGTGCAAATATTAACCCTCTATAGACCCATGTAAATTTCAGATGTAATTCGTACTGATATATGGACATTTTACCAAGTAATTCTACTCTTTCACAACATGACGTATACCTCTTAATTACATAACGTCTCCAAGATAACCAATAACGATATCGATGACGCTTGCCAGCACCATTGGCCTCAAATATCAAAGTAAATACCTTGCGGGTTGTATAATTTGCAAATATAATTCGATCCATAGAAGGTTAATTCAAACTTCTCCTGTATAATTTTGTTCTCCAGTCAGTATAAAGTGACCTATTTAAAATACTAACCACCTATGTCATTCGTAAACCCTAACTATTCGTCTGAGATATTACTAAAAAAAACTTTGAAAATACCGAACCAACAAATGTTATGTTCCGTCACGAGTGGAAGTTTAGAACATCGATGTTACGAGCATAAGCTTAGAATATCGATGTTCTAAACTTCCACTCGTGACGTAACATAACATTTGTTGGTTCGGTATTTTCAAGGTTTTTTTTAGTAATATCTCAGAAAATACCGAACCAACAAATGTTATGTTACGTGTACGAGTGGAAGTTTAGAACATCGATGTTACGAGCATGAGCTCAGAATATCGAGAATAAGGAACGATCGACGTACGATTCTTTCGACGCCGGTGATTTTAAGGAATTTCTCCAAGCCCAGGAAGTAGTTCTTGAGGATCTCGTAAACGCCAGAGTCGGCCGTCCTTTGCTTAGCCAGGGCGTCGCATTCGTTCGCTGCAACGTTTATGTGGTCCTCCCTGAAATTCACGCTGGCCGCCTCGCGACAAATGTCCTCTATATTGTGTGCCTCGTCGAGAATAATTATTTCCCCTTTAAGACTGATCTGCATCTGTGCAGATCGAAAGGATTATATAAACGATTTGGTAGCGATCGAAGAAGTTCGTTTGCACGTCTATAGTTAGCAAATATAAGTAATAACTTTTATAATATAAGTATACTTTATTAATATAAGTTAACAGATATTGGGCCTGGGAAAAAGTTTGCTGCGTGTTTTTAGTGAAATTTAACTAGTTTTTTTACAGCGTGAAAATTAATTAATTTAAACCGGATATGTTCTATTATTATCTACAGTGTCTCGCTATTTTTTGGGTATTTGTAATCGACGACATTTGACGTTTATTTTTTATATATCTGTATAAAAAAATTAATATAATAAAATAGATTGGAGTTTTTTTATATATTATAACATATTAGATATTAAAATTTGTTATATCTGTATAAAAAATAACAGGACCCAAAATTAATCTGATTTTTTCCAGACCCAATATTAATCTGATGCAAAGGATGTTAGGAAACTTCACGTTAATCTTTGGAGAAAATGCTATATTATGAATTATGATAAGTATTGTTAGTAAGAACAGATTATGTAAGTGAATATTATACTTAATAACTCGATATCGTAAACCTGATATAATTCCTGACATGCTAAATACTTAACACGTTCCATGACAAACCGATTTTTGAAGGCTTTCCGTTCTGGCCGCGTGGGTCATATACGACTCGCGCATTTATAATTAAATAAACTTGTTTTGGATGTACGTCTTACGATTTTTCAATAATACAAAGTCATGATTAGCAAAAAAAGGGTATGAATTTTAATACGCATTAGGCAAGAAAGCCGTAAATTTAATTTTTAGTTTCCATTATACCACAGTATAAACTAGACAAGCCAAAGTAAAAAAAAGTGGCTCAGGTGACTTTGTTCAATCACGACAAATACCGTTTTGGATTCGTATCTCGAGTTCGCTTATAGTCCCTCCACGCGAAACATTAACCAGTTAACTGTGCCGCTTCGTTTTGAAAGTGCGCACCTCTGTGTGCCGCCAAGATCGATCGACGACGAGTATAGTCGTCGAGCACGGAGTAAATGTTGCTGTTAAAATTTCGCATCAAAAAGAGTGGTTTATTTTAAGCAATTGCTAATTTTATTACTAACGTTTGTTTATTTATTTAAGATATATAACATAATTAACGAAAAACGCAAGAACATTGTGTATATATATAATATAAACAGCGTATTAGTTCGCATAACGAATTTGTTTGTATTTCTGTTGTATTTCATATACATATACATATACATACATGCATACATACATACATACGTATATGTATATGAAATACAACAGAAATACAACAGAAATACAAACAAATTCGTTATGCGAAATAATACGCTGTTTCAGCCGGTGCATGGAGGGACACATGAGTTCGTCTCAAACTTTTCATATTTTTTATTCGTTCGTTTCATTCCGGCCTGACCTCAAAATATTCTAAACATCTTGAAATTTGAGAATATATTCCGTTTTTCACAAAAGTTACGATTTAAATAGTCAATTGTCATTACTTTTTAGGCATGACGAGTATACTCGTCACGATACAAAATCCTGCCACTTCTCCATGACGAGTATACTCGTCAAACTCAATTAACTGCTTAACGCGAAAAAAGACGACCTTCTGTAATCGATGCACGAACAAACCCCACCTTTATTTACCTTGTTGTAACAAATTGCATCAATGTTTTATTGTATTCTTTTCCTTAAAGCATTGATCAAATAAAAACCGATGTTGCCTTAATTAAATGTTGACTGTCCGGAGTACATAACGACCGACACGCGCGCAGGAATAACGCGAACGAAAAGTCTGCCTGCGGTCCCTAGGGATCGACGTGGCGTTTATCCTGTTAACTCCTTGGTTTACAGGATTTCAAAAAATAAAACGGACCCATCCCGCACAGAAATCTTATTGCTCTTTAAATTAAACAAAATCGCCATATTTGTGAGAAGGTGAAACTAATATGTCGCGAGAGTGTGTAAATATTTTAAGGATTATAAGAGCGTGTGATCGAGCAAAGAGTCTTTAGGCTATAAGGCGATGAAAGAAGAGCGATTGGGAGGGAGTACGTGGTTTGGTTTTGATCGATGCATGGTTTCTAGGAATGCACGTGGTCGATGAGTGTCTAAGCACGTCTATGAACTTAATTTAGGCATAGTTTAGAAGAGGCAGTGCATAGGAGGCCGTGAGGAGAGAAAGATCGAGAGCGAGTTAGAATTATACAGCGTTATCGAGTTTCTTAGTTATCCTGTTTATTACTTTTTATTAGATATATTATACGTACAGTGTGTCGTATAATTTACCAAACCAACCATCGCTCTTCTTAATGCAAATAGATTCCACATATTTTTATTAACAAAGGACTTCTATGATATAAAAACATAAAATAAAACTAATTAAATTCCATTTGATGTTATAGAGTTGGACTCAAATAGCCCCACTATTTGCAATGTGGTGGTATATTGCAATATTTCGAGGTGGGGTTAAAAATGTCCCACTACGCATTATCGTGCATCAAGAAAATGGGACATTTTTAATCCCACCGTGTCCCAAAGAGTTAAATAAACTTGTTTTGAACGAACGCCTTGCGATTTTTCGATAATACAAAGTATGAACGGTACAAATTATGAATAGCATGAATTTAGTATAAATAGTATGAATATAGAATAGTATAAATTTTATTATGCATTATGCAAGAAAGTGATAAATTTAACTTTTAAGGAATTATTTTAACGACCATATCATCGAACGTTTATTCTACTAGACGAATTAATTGCTGGTAGTATTATTAATTCGCGAGCTACTGCTGGACTGTTTTAAAATGCTGGAAAGTGTAGGTATAGGTGTGTACGTATTCTTCCCATCGAATCTAAATATCGATGCACATTTGGAAAAACCTGGTTAGACTTATAACGAAAGAGAAAACAAAAAGCTTAAAAGCAGGCTATGGTGGAGGATCCATAAACGTGAGACCCATTATTTAAAAAGGGGGTTCATGGTCTATTATTTTTACTTTCTATACTGCACTAATTTTACTGTAGAAACGAAATCTTTGCTGTTTAAACAAAAGACGGTCAAAAAAAATGATCGCTACGCCGCGTGGGGCGTGGACGCCCCACGCTGCAATGAACGCAGTATACATGATGTTAAGATGTCTATTTTTAACTGTACGATCAATTTTTAAAGAAATCTTCGTTTTTCCATGAGAATTCCAAGCGGCTTGAACGAAAAGTTCAGTGAAAGAATATACGACTCACCCAACATGGAACGTGTTAAACAATATAATCGTGAACTTTATAAGATTTTCTTTTTGGCAAATCGAGATATTGTCGCGTTAATTGGTGAAAATATTTCGTCTTATTTAATATTGTTCGAATGGTTTACAAATATTCTCTGTATAAGTGTTTATTTGAATATATGGAGCATGTATTGAAGAAGAAGAAAGAGGTATTGATAATTTGAAAAAATGCATATTAACTTTTCAAGCAAAACGTGGGTAAATTTTTCCAATAAAGGTGTAAAAAATGAAACTCTTAAGAGGAAATAATCCTTTGTCGAGGGTGGATATTACTTGATAAATTAATAAGCATTGTGCGATTATTGATTCTCAGTTGCAAAAGGAGAATATTATTTGATTTTTCGATATGTAGGGGAGAGTTGCCTAATGCGTACTAATTACATAAATCATATAGGTTCATTTTTTTGGGAGCCAATTAATGTTTGCAACTTCTAGTGGTGAAAATAAAAAGAGTATATGGAGTCAGTGATATAAAACACAACTTGTGTTATTTCGATTGATTCTGCGTCAATTTGTAGAAGCCAGAAGATTTCAAGTGAGTTTGATGTCAATTTTGAACGATTATTTTCAGACGAATTTTGATTAAATATTATGATTGATTAATACATTTTGTGTTTTCTTTGAAATATATTTAATATACCATTTTTATAGTAAGTGTAAAATGTACTTTATATAATTTTTAGGTTAGATAAATGATATTTTTATCGATTCGCTTAGTTTCCTCAATCGTACCGTAACAGAAACTCTTAAATCGCACCAGTACGATTTAAGAAATCGCGTTGATATTTGATTTAAGTCTGAACTTGCTAACGTTTAAATTTACTATATTTTCCTTTTAAATTTTTTAAGCACGGGGAAAAGAAAACGTGGTCTTTGGACGTAAGAGCGTTGAGAGAAGACGAAATATACTATTGTTCAAAATGTTTGAAATATTTTCTATTTTTAATATTTCATAAGAATTTATTATTTCGATTTGTTATACTTCATATGCTTATAAAAATTATTATATTTAATTGTTTTAATACTGTCGTGTTCCGACATGATAAAAAAAAAACAAATTATATACTTCCAAAATAAAATTGATTACCAATTAAAGTAGGCACGATTTTGAAAAGACAGCAGTACGATTTAAGACATAGGTGTCTTAAATCGTATTTTTACGTTTTTTAAAATTACTCAAATCACACTTCTAATTTTATTTTGCACGCAGAATGCTCATTTAGAAGCTTTCTGCAAAGACAGAAGTACAATTGCAAACAATGATTTCAGTAAAAATATGTCTTTTAATAGATATATTAAAAATTCATTGGGTAGTACGATTTTGGCAACTCTCCCCTACATAATATCACGATCCTTACGCTCTGTCTGATATCCGGATCTATCAGATAATTATAAGGGCAGAATATGATCTCTGCCTCGGCCATTAAATTTCTCGCTGCGAAATAAGGACAGGCGCCCGCATCGTTTCCCACTTTTACCAGATCCTCGATGTCCCACGGCGACTCCAAGCCGTACATTTCCACCGCCGAATAGGAGGCAAGTTGCCTCTTATTGCCCTCGTTGTAAAATGGGCACCTTTTTGGCTACATCGAAGATTTAAACAAGTTAATTCTACGTCACCTGTCACTCATGGACTCCTAACCTCTTCTCGCACGAAAGTTTCTAACGGATACATATATTCATCGGTCGTGGGCTTAGCAAGTAACCTATTCGCATCTGGTCTTATTAGAGTGAAGTTCTCTTTCAATTTTTAATTATATCATTTATTCTTTCATTTTCGAGCCACGCAACAGTTGCCGAAATTATTGCTTTTTAAATTCATTTTTTGACACCGACTGCTAAAGTCATTTAGCCAATTATTGCTTTCACACGACCACTACTCCGATAAGACGAGATGGAGAATTTAAAATATGTGCGCGAATAGGGTTTTCTCTAAAAGACCACATCTAATGAATATATGTATCGTTAATTGTACATCGTCCCTGAAATATTGATAACCAAATCAAATTGTACAATAGCTAAGGTATAGAATTTTTAAACGATAGTCGATGACGATTCGTAAAATTGTTCCACGACATATTTGATTCAAGTTGTAAAAGTTACACTGCTCTACACACAAAATTTATTTGAGTTAATAATAATTCATTCCTATTCATTTCGATGTGAAATAAAGGATTATGACGTTTAAAATATTTACTTAGCTCTCATTTTCTTAAAAAATAGGAATTGATTTTATAATAGGAGGACATTTTTGCAATCTTGATTTTTTTGTTATCACTTTCAATGATTTTTTTATTGTCACGAGTAAGCCTGGCAATATTGAGAATGTCGTATTTTGTTCCTAGAAAAGCCAGCTTGTTTAAATAAATGTCCTTTGTTGTGCTATGAGAAAGTATCTGCTCTTCTGTTTCAGTACTTTTTTGCATTTAAATGTTAAATTGTCACAAATAAATAAGAAATTAAGTGCAAACCTTTATTTATCTTCCCGTGTGCAAAGACATATCTAAACCTAAATTTTCTTAAGCAAATTTGTTTGCATTTGTTTGATTGTTTTCATTTTAGATTAATTCAACTTTAAGATATCACGTAAATGTGTTAACAGGACAAGTAACTTCCGTTAACAAAAAATTCTGGTGCCATATTCTTATTGTTCTAGCTCAATTTGGTTAGAATCGATTATTTTTGCAAAGGATAGAGTCAACTTTCATTTCCTCGTAGACCAGTGTTATTTAATTAATTAAAGTTATATAAAGTTATATCGTGATGATCTTTATTGTGCGTTAAATGTGGTCAAAATATAAAATCAATTTCTACATCACCGAATGTAAGACGTATGGTTTATAAATAAATAAACGAGTACAAACCTTAGCAGGATCGAGCAGCTCGTTGCACAACTCAGTCTTGTTTCTCTCAGTTTGTTGTATGCACGTATGCTCACGACTACTCAGTATCGTCATTCTGTAAACGCAATTATTCATTGATTTTTTTTTTCTAATACGACTCACTAAAGCAAAAGTTAAACAGTTAAAGAAATTCGTGAAAATACCTTTTATATTTGTAACTGGTTTTCTTAAGCTCCCTTATAACCTGTTCTATTTGCTTATGGGTTCGAGTGCCGTAATACACTTTCGGTACTTTTGGAATAGAACTAAAATAACAAAGGCACTTTGGCTTTAAATTGGACAAGCTGTTGATTAAATCCACCTTAATCCTCAAATCGATCCACTCAACTTAAACTAGAAGAACTTAAACCGAAGGATTCGTCGAATTTTAATAGTTATCAAGGTTAAAGCACCAGTAGTTGAGACTTTTTCCAAAAAAAGGTAAATAAATAAGGAAACCACAAGGTGCACGACTCTTACGATTTTTCTTACATGTCTTGCGCATTTTCTTATGTGAATCGCTAAGAACTTCATTAAAATATAATATTTTATATTTGTATTAAGTCGAGAGTTGGGGTTTCGATGAAATGATAAAAATTAAGATGGATCATCTTCTACAGATTTTTGTTGGTAATTTTAGAAAACGGATTATACAAGATCATCTTTAACATTTAGTAAATCAGGAAGCTTGTAGTTTATATGCATCTAAGGTAAAAGCAGAGGTAGTTGACGTTGTACCAGTAGTTGACATTTTTGTAAAAAAAAAGGTAAATGAATAAGAAACCCACAAACTGGAATGTATCGACTTTATTAGTCTATGCAGTGTCGCTCTTCAGCTACTTAATTGCGAAATACTGCGCATAGTCCGTCATTGAGAAATGTTATAGCGGTTAATCTTAATATATAAATATAAACCGATTTTTGCATATTTTGTATATGAATCGCTAAGGACTTCATTAAAATATAAGTGTTGCAAATTTGTATTATATAATCATTGTGGGTAAAAAGGCATTCGTTTATGTTGTTTGAAATTTAAAAAGGAGTTTATTTATCAAAATTGGCAACAAAGAATGCTAAATTCTCGAAATTCACTCCCATGGCAACTATTGACACTTGTAATTGTCTAATATTCAGTAGTTGACATGAGGTGTCAACGATTAAATTACTAGGAAATTTAATTTAATTTCTTTTTGTAAGCTTACTCAGTAATAATCTCTTATAAACATTCAGTAAATTTCTGTATTCATACATTACCAAAACTAGTTTGTTAATTGCTGTTTCTCCTTATGTCAACTACTGAATTTTTTGTTTTCGCTGAGTGTCTATTGACTCAGCTACTATTGAAAAATTTTACTTTTAGAAAAATAGAAATAGTTTTCCAACCGCCATCAGAAATGAATACTTGTCGTAATATAACAGAAGAATAATTGGTGCGGCGACTACTAATCATACATTTACTATAAAATAAACTTAGCCTGAGTTATATGAACAAATAAGCAAAAAATTTCTTAAAGTCTCAACTACTGGTACCTTTACCTTATTTAAGCAATCTGTTTTACATATACGATGGCAAACTTGAAGTTGTGTAAAATGATCAGCACATTGCGTGATCTTGTTACAAGTTTTTCAGGGAGGAATATCCGTTTGTAATCACTTATCTTCTAAAAAACAATTCTCACCCTTTTTCCTCGTCGTCACAGTCGCTTTCCATGCCGTAAAATCCAAAGGAATCGTTAAGTTTATTGCGATCGCAACAATCGTTTGAATTATATTCAGACGACGCTTTCGTCGAGTGCGCTTTTGCGCCATCCGCCAGCTGATTATCTGTCGAACGTGTTTAAACTACATCTAATTATCCGTAAAATCTCAGGTTAAAAACGTTCGAAACGTTTACACAACAAATTTTCATCTTTTTCTCTCACACTTGCATCCATACTAGTTTATCAATTACATTAACACTAATATAAGTGAAAACGCGGTTTTATCCAGTAATTCATTGGTGCAATTTAAATTCCTCGACAAGACCTCGTTTTCAATTATATTAATTCATTGGAGGAAAAAAGAAGAGTAGTATTATGTCTAATTACATTAACACTAAACCTACTGCTTTCTGGATATATTTATGTATACACGTATATCCTTAACACTAGAACTACCAGTCACTTTCTGGGCATATTTAAAGCACCACATACATCTTTAAAAAAGAGGGGAGAGTAAAGGGAAATTACAGTAAATCAAAACGATGATCTAAATACTGCATGAAAATCATGGAAAATCTCAAAAAGTACTACGATTTTTTTTACAGAATCGATTAATCAATCATTTTGACTGATTTGGTTGTTCTAGTGTTAAAGAAAAAGTGTATTAACACTATGCCGTCCGGTGACACTACGTTGGTGTTATGTGCAAAAAAAATCGGGAAAATCCCGGTGATAAATATATAATACAGAAAATCTTGCATTTATTTACTTATATCCTCGAAATATCGTGAAAATAGAGAAACAGGATAGCAAACCCATGAGAACTGACGATCAGATTAGCGAAACTAGAAAGACGCGGTTAGTAAAACTTCGAAAAACCGTCGGTGGCGCCGAAGAAAAAAATATTGATTAGACGTGCAGACAGAATAGTGTCAAGAAAAGATGTCGATAGATCGATAGAATGATTCACACTTTGTGGCAGAATCATAGAAAATCCCAAAAATGTACTTTTACGATGTACAGCAATTTAAAAAAAAACGACTGATCGGCCATTTTAACCGCTTTTGTAGGTTTAGTGTTAAATCAAGTTCCACGACGTTGATATAATCGTTAATTTATAAGTATAAATACACGTACAAGTACAAATGTACAATTTACAATAACCAAGCTATGCACGAGATTGAAAGGACGGTATTATTGTAATTATTATTATGGATTATATATTATTATATAATTATGGATAGAATTATTTACAGTAAAAATTAGATTTGCAGCTAAGTAATTGCGGATTTTACTCATAAATGTCTTCGTTTATGTCTTTGTCGTCAAACCCATATTGTCGTTTAATTGTTGATACTTCGATGGAAACCATCGTCGAATGAAAATATTTTCTTTTATGCAGAAATCCTGTTTTATTTCCATAAATAAAATACCCGGTACTCATCAACTTAATGAAAATGCTATTTTATTAGAATTAAAGGATCTACTATATTCTAAATGCAGTTTAAATATCCAATAAGCAGAATTTATATTCCAAGTATTTAAATAGAATTTGCATTAGTAGGATCTTGTATTTGGTATGTTACCAGCATTCGAACTTCTCTGTCGTCACGTATTACATCGAAAATCTTCAAGCACCGCGCGCCAACTTATTAAGCCGCGCCCACTAACACATAGAAACGGAACTGAAAAACTCTTGATAAGAAGAAACTCACCCAATTCCACTTTCTGGCACGAGTCCGGACGTTCCGCGCCCTCGCAGCACATGTAATCGAAGCGCATAGCTGAAAGAAGACGAAGAATATGAGAGAGGGAGTGAGAGCGAGTGAGGGAGCTGGTGAGTGAATCAGGGAGTGAGATAAATACAGGGTATTCCAAAATAACGTACTCGCTCTTTGATGGTCGGTCTTTAGGGAAGAAAGTGACGTAAAGTTACAATTCTTAAACGATCGTGTACAGGTTTTTCGAATTAAGTTTGGCCCTTTGCAAATGGAATTCACGCTTTTGCAAATGGAATTCATTGTTTTGCAAATGGAATTCACTCTTTTGCAAATGGAATTCATTGTTTTGCAAATGGAATTCACTCCTTTGCAAATGGAATTCACTCCTTTGCAAATGGAATTCACGCCATTGCAAATGGAATTCACGCTTTTGCAAATGGAATTCACTCTTTTGCAAATGGAATTCACTCCTTTGAAAATGGAATTCACGCTTTTGCAAATGGAATTCACTCTTTTGCAAATGGAATTCACCCTTTTGCATATGGAATTTACCCCTCTGCAAATGGTATTCATCCCCTTGCAAATGGAATTCGCTGTTTTGTAAAAAGAATTCACTGTTTAGCAAATGGAATTCACTCTTTTGTAAAAAAAATTCACTCTTTTGCAAATCAAATACTTTTACATATATGTAATATAATACTTAAAAAACATCACCACAGAAACACAACCATTTGCAAAAGGATGATATTCATTTGCAACAGAGTGAATTTATTTTGCAAAAGGATGAATTTAATTGCAAAAACGTATAGTGCAATGTTTTCTCAACAGATGCCAATCATTTTATATACTCAAAGTGATCACCATTAACCACTATACAACATCGATTCCGCTGAACTGGTGCGCGAATTACACGATTCTCTTTTTTAAATTCATTTTCAGCATCACCTACTAGCTGCAATTATAATATCCCCAGTGAAGTTAAGTCCACCCAGAATATCTCCAACCGAATCTAATTCTTTGAAATTCATGTTCGAAAAAACCATCAGCGATGGGTTCGAACTCGACTCTCCTCCATGGAAATCCGAGCTTCTATCCACTACACCGTCGTAGCTCTTAAAAACAATTTCCATCCGTTGAGAAAACATTGCACCACACATCCATTCAAGAACTGTACTTCTACGTCACTTTCTTTCCTAGTCATTAACCATCAAAGAGTGAGTACGTCATTTTGGAATATCCTTTAGATACATGAAGGAAGACAGAGAGAAAAAAAAAACAGTAAAAGAGTACAAATGAGTGAGTGTGAGTGATTGCATATGCGTGCATGAGAGAAAAAGAGAGAGAGAGAGAGAGAGAGAGCCAGTAGGAGAGTCGGAGGATTTTTATATTTTCACCTATTTATCCCCGGTTTGCAGACAACCGAGAGAGCTCGGCCCTGTTGGCAAAGGGGTTCACAACGCGGCAGTGGCTGAAAGGGGATTATGGGCATTTAGGAGGTTTTTTCGAAATTGAAAGGGCCGCAAGAGTGCCATTAACGTCGAGGAACCGAGGACGAGCGAGACGAATGTCAAAACACTGCCATCACTGGCACGTGAAAGGGCACCGGAGATCCATTGAGCGAGATCAATAGGATGGTTTTATCCGGTCCGTACCTCGCTGCAGAGCTCGACAAAGGGGCTACTTACTCGAAGGAGGGCCTGAAAGGGGAGCCCCAGAAGGAGCCATAGGAGAAGCGGCTTACTTAATCCTTTCGTACGATTTGCCGAGTCAGAAAAATAGAAATGATCGCGAATAATGAAGAGCGGCACTCGGTGGCCGTTCATTCTTAATCGGATTTAAACGATAGGATTTCGGTTCTCGGGGGACCTTCTACGCGGGTTAAACGAGATTTAGGAGTCAACGCGCAGCGGAGCGTGCGAGACTTGCTCCTGGAAAAATCATTGGAGGCTGTCACCTTCCGTGAAAGCTGAAGCTGGGGATGCTTGGGCAAAGGGCCAAGGAGTACTGAGCGATCTGCGCAAAAGTCCTTCTTCTTTTCTTTATGAAGGGATTTTACATCGACCCTAATCGTCTTGAATGTTCGGTAATCGTACGTATGATACGTTTTCGAAAGGGTATTAGGTGTGCATGTTGAATAATCGGTGTATTAGGTTCGGTTTATTAGGTTTGAATGCTCGATAATCGTACATATTGGGTTATGCTTTATTTACGAAAATGAATTAGGTGTGTATGTATAATGATCGGTGTATTCGGATTGAATGTTCATTAATCGTACATGATTTCTATATAAGGTTCAGTGTATTAGGTTTGGATGTTCAATAATCATACAGACTGGGCTATGTCGTATATTCGAAAGGGTATTAGCTGTGCAATCTTGCTTCCGCCTATTTTTCCCCAAAATTCAAAGCTTTAATGTAAAACTGGTTACGTATGTTCGATTCAAAGTATTATCCATCGTCTTTCTCCCATATTTCGAACAGTGTACGAATTTCGTATTGAAAAAAAACTGGTTCTCTATAGTGAAAGCAATGTATAAGAAAAACGGCGGAAGCAAAGTTGTATACCTAATAATATATCGTTACTTAGAACGCTTATTTTCCATCGGTGTTTCCAAAATTAATTTTTGTACACACTCGGCTATGCTTCATTTTCGAAAAAGTAATATTTTGCTGCATAGAGCGCTTATTTTCCTTCGATCCTTCCAAAATTAATTTTACACGTGTTCTCATACTTAGGTTAGTATACACCTTGAAATGAGATACGCACGAATAAAATTTCTTTTCATTTATATTCTCCAGTATGAGGATATGTTATTACATTGTTTAATTTCCATTGTAAATAATTCGTGTATAAAGTTTTTTCCTCTTTGTTTACAAATATGTTCGCTGAATTTACACAGATGATTTTATTCCCACATTATCGATTCAAAATGTAAGTACTCCCGACACTTTGATTATTTTCATTTTCCATATAATTTATTTCCCATATAACCAGTAAAAAAGTTTCTCGATCCTATTTCGCTTTCAGGTCCTATGAGTAAGAGCTACGAAAAATATTTTTTTACTTTACGTTATGTTACCGCTCGTTCCACCTGTAGGCTTTGACTCATGATAACGTTTGGTACTCGCGCATAGATATTTTGAACGTGTTTCCAATCAAATAATTATACTTTTTTGTCTTTTAGTATATTATTATTATTTGGTACCATTGCGTTAAGCGCTTCTTTTTTCTTTTAAAAATATCTTCAGAGAAAATGCAAGATGCCCTTTCTATATTACACTGTCCATATTATATATATTACCATTATCACATATAGCATTAATCAGCTAATAAATTACTGATATTACTTATACCGTTCTTAGTTTTTCATCGATCAATATTCTTCCTTCTCTCTCTATCTACCGGCGCACCTATTACTTAACATTTTCACTTTCCAGGATTAAAGAGCGTGTATATATATATTAGTAAGCGAGTATTACAGGCGCGTGATCAATATGAACCACATTCCTCTCCATTACAATGTAAGACATGCATATTCATCGCCAACAAAAAATATCTTCAGAGACCTTATCTACTCATCATATAATCTACATTATTTATACTTCCTATATATATATATATATATATATATATATATACATGTTATCGTTCTTAGTGTTTCATCAATATCCCTCTTTCTCTCTTTATCCACCGACGCACCTATTAGTTAACATTCTTACTTTTCAGCGATTACAGGCGTGTGATCAATATTAACCATATTTCTCCACACTACGATCTAAGACAGCTATATTCATCTCCAACAGTAAATATCTTCAGAGATCTTATCTACTCATTATACCGTCTATATTTGATATACATATATACATATACATAAATAAATATATATATATATACAAATTACTTCTAAACATTCTAATTTACATTTACATTAATTTTAAATAGCTTAGGTCTCTCACAGACGTTGATTTTCCCAATTGTTTTCAGGTCTTTTATTGAATATTTGTGGAAATAATTAAATACGATACGTGAAATGACCTCCGTTCTAAAACCAAAATCAATAATAATCTAGCCAAAACTTAAAAGATCATTTAATAGAATGCGCGATAAACCGAGAAAGCCGATCGGTGAAGCGTTATGAAAATCTCTTTTGCCTTTTAACACTAAAGCTATCAGCCACTTTCTGAATATATTTATCCATACCACGTATATCCTTAAAGAAGAGACATCGATAGATCGATAGAACGATTCTTACACTGCGATAGAATCATGGAAAATCTCGAAACATGCCCTCTTACGAAGTACAGCAATTTTTCTAAGAAACAATCGTCCGCTCATTTTGACCGTTTCGGTAGGTTTAGCGTTAAAGAAATCCCTTTCGAGGATCAGCTCACCGTGTCAGCATTGTGCGCGATCTGCAGGACGTAGCTTTCCGCGCTGTCCAAGCTAAACGTAACAGCCTCCGCCTGTTCCTCGATCTCGAATCGAATGGACAGCTTCGCGCCGCCACTTTCCAACGCTTTTCCACCTAGCTGGCGCACATTGTTCTTAAATACAGCGACGCTGCCTTGAAGTAGGGATCCTAACTGAGACTGCGTATCCACTCCAGCGAGGACCACGTTCTCCGGATCGACGTGCACGGTCGCCTCGGTCAAGGAATAGTGGCCCGTCGGTTTCGGCCACAAGGCGCCTGATTCTCCGCAGAACAACTGGCATATCTCCAAAGGACGCGGCGACTTCGTCGCGTTCGTTATCAATTCTTTCTTGCAGAGACCACCGACGCATTTGTAGTGCCACGGGTAGCTAAGAGAACGCAGATAGCGAATGAGGAAACTTTCGATCTCGATAGAATCTACCGACCGGTTAATCGTTTGCTGTACTATCGGAATGCCCTACGGAAAGCATAATCGCCCGAACGAGTTTCCAGGTCGTCCTCGTATCCTGCAAACCTCGACGCGGTCTATTTCTCGATCTCGACGAGTCGAGGCACGTCGTTGCTTTCACCTTTCCCAAAATAGAAGCTAAAACTGGTGGCATGGAGCATCTAACAAGGCTTTCTGCTGTTTGAATTTCCCGATTTGTGCCTCGCGGTGGATCAATAAAGGAGATCGCGGAAAAATCGGGATGCGTCGACGTGGGGAGGGATTGTGCGTGTATCGATCGCCCAAAAAACGCCTCGAATCTGCGTAGACACGAGGGTACGAGATGACACGGCTTACCTGGTGGAAGCTCCAGCTTCGGCGTTGCTGTACCAAAGGGCAAGCGCGACAATCAGTGGGCCGATCATGACTCTTACTGTTATCGAAAAGACTGGCGCTTATCCAACGAGCGTGCGCCTTCGGCGGTACGACTTTATTCTCCCCGTCGAGATCGGCGCCTCGAGTAGGGGGAATCGGACTATGCAGGTAGGGGGAACTGTCAGCGCCAAAGAAATCCAAAATTTAGCATCCACGCGAGTTCCCCAGTGGAATCGGCTAATGCTAATGCGTAAAACGGGTGTCCTTCGATCGACTTCATTCGCGGACCGCTTCTGTTGCGCGGAAATTTCTTGTCGACCCACGAAAAATTTTGCCCCTTTCGTGTAGCAGCAACAGATATCCCATTAACCAAAATTTGTGATTTTATAACGACAGCTTTGATAAATTATATATACTTTTATTACTGTCTAAGCTAAGTAAGACATATTACTTTTTATTACTGTCCTAGCTGGAGTTTGACGAATGTCTCCCCTCTTTTTGCCAGTTTGCGGGTGTAAACGAGTTAAAGAACATTGGTGAAAAAACTCCGCGTCTGCTAACAATCCGCTCAATATACTTTACATATCTGTGCATCATATATATCGTAAAGATCCTCGTTCGACGGGAGCGACGACGCATCGTATATAAGTTTGTAGTCTTGAAGGCTAGATTTCTCTGTTTGCAGTAATGTACATTTAGATTTCTACGTTTCTTCAATCCACTTTGAGTAATGAATGTAGGGCCTGTGTGCATCGTCACGCCGATAAATGGCAAAAGCAAGGGGACGAATTTGACAGTGTGAGTTTTATGAGAAGAAATTTACTCGTTTTCGTTGATTTAAACGTTATAAACTTGTTCGATCTTGTTTCTTCTCTTATGGTGTTCTGTAAATCTCATTGCTATTTCGCGTTTGTAGAAAACTATCAAGAGGGAGCTATAGCATATATAACTATACATTAAATCGTATTCTATTACATTTTAATGTACGAGAAATATTGTAGGCACAATATTACGAGTTAAATACAAATACGTAAAATATATCCGATAGTATAAAATTGTGCAAAATATTATGTCTTCGTCACCAACAACCATAACTTTTGATACCAAAATATAACAGAAGCAAATATACTCAACAAAACAGTAAGTTTGTAAATAAATTGACAAAAGACGTAGACACAAATTATTCGACAAAAATAGACAAACCGTTTTAATTGGAAATTAAATTTTACTTTATCATGATAATCATCAATATTTGCATTTATGTAAATAAATTCGATAGATTGTATACATTTACGCGGATAACCTTCATAACGCTTATACTCAGGAAAAATATTTTGCATTTTATTTCAAATTGGTCGTTAAAAGTACATTAATTTCTACAGCACGCAATCATTGTTCTCACATTGACCTAATAACCAAAAAACGCGGTAGTTCACAATATAACGTGCCTCTGGCACGGGAGTGTTTCGCAACCCAAATGTTAATTTAACTTGAAATATCTGATGGAAATCGATAATGTTGACACAAGACCAACAAAACGCCTACAATTAAATGTAATAAGAAGGCATTCGTATCGACATATGACAATCGCGTAACGTCAAGCTCGTAATTCTCCAAAATTGATTGATAGGCCAATGGTTAAGGTGTGTCATAATGATTATTGTTTTCGTCGATTGAACGCATAATCCGTGAATGGTTGCTCCCACACGTCGTACAAAGTCCGTTATTCTTTCTCAAACATTACTGTATGCGTTACGTGCAATCGGTATGTGTCAACTTTTAATTTCGGACCGACCGCGTGTGGTAAATTTGAATTGTTTACAAAGCGTATCTGTATAATCGTCCCTCATGAAGCGTTAAGTGATTTATTTAATTGACACATATTCGAATAGACATTTTTGTCTTGATCGTATATATCTATATTCTGTTAGTTGCAATGTAGAAAAGTATGGAGAATGTAGAAAAGATACATTGGTTTTCAGTGGTGAATTATTTTTCATTAAACAATTAATTGTACATGAATACAGTGTGGGGTATAAAAGGTAATGATAGAGGCATGTAAATCATTTGTACACAAAAGTTCATTATTAGTCTTTGGAATCATATCTCTTATGCAAAGTTTATTTTTCTATTCGTCACCACGAATGGCTCTGTACTTGGCTAGTTCATTAGGGAACACACGGTTAAGCTCCACGAGCATATTCGCTTTAAATTTCCTGTAAGCATCTATCTTTCCTTTCACTTGCTCGTTCTTTGTCAACGCTTTTTCTATGCAATCCTTGGTATACAACTGTGGATTCCTTCCTTGATCTATGTAACTAAAATAATACAAAGGCTATTAATTAAGACTGAAAACAAGATATTAAGAATTAAATGTAAAATACATACTCAAACACCTCTAAAGGTACATGTACATCTTGGACTTGAGATTTTAGCTTGTCTATTTCCTGCAGTCCATTTACCAGTCCTTGTCTGAAAACATTATTTTATTCGTTGTTTTTACATATTTTCTGTAAGATCTGTAAGATCAAAATTTTCTGTAATTTTATGTAAAATATATATATCCAGCTACAATTTCAAACTTCATGTTATTTTAACCAACAAACCAAATTTAGAACAAAAATCTAATCATTTTATAGACAAACCAATAATCCGTTTCTAATATCAAACAAATCTAACAGCATCAGTTCAATTTTACATTATATATATCAAATAAATTTGGTACGTAAATACTGATTTGTCGAAAGTGCATGTATTCTCAGAATTGTCAACGGCTCAAAGAAAAATCAAAATAAATGCAGTTTAGACGAATAATGTATAGCTGCCGCAACTTACATTTTTTGATTCAACACATTCTGCCCCTGGGGTTGAAAATCACTCACTATGATACGTATTTGCCGTACATTTTCTATGAAAAGCTCTAATTGCGTCTCCAAGTTTTCCAAAGCAGACGCCATCTTTCGTTGTCACGGAACCATTGCTTAGTCGCACCAGAGACGCCAGTGCGGTAGCAACTGGTGTTTGAAACTGTACGGAAAGGCAGAATTTCTCCTTATCGACCATATTTGAAGGACGAAACAACATGATTAATGTAGCATGTAATTAAATGAGGAATGTCATATTGATTATTGTAATAATATCTAAAATGGCGGATTATGCGATAAAAAAACTTGTTTCATCAATATAAAAATCTTCAAACATGCTATATTCTGCTCACTTAACTCGTTCGATTATATACAATGTATACATTCTCCATTGTATTTGTAAAAAACTTCTTACTTTTAGTTTCTAATAATTATCCGTAAAAGAGCATATAGTTGTGGAAACATAAATATATTGAAAGCTGAAAATAAAGGTTAAGCTATTGTTCGATGCATCGTAAAAAAAATCTAGGATATATTCTGTATAATTATATATTTTATGAAGCACGACGAGATGGAAGAAAATATTTGCAATATAAATGCTTTGAAACCTCCTTAGAAATATTCGCGATATCGATTGATGATAATTCTCGTACCAATTGATAGCAGCCCGCACTGTAGGTTTTCCATATTTTCTCTGATTCCAAAACACACGTTCTCTGTTCGCTTTATGATATTGCCCTGCGTGAAAAATGGCTCTCAAACACGTTGTCGTGGGTAGGTCCACGGGTTCTATCTTAAAAGACTTGTCATTTTTTCTAATATTGAAACCTGTTATACGTGTTTAATATTGCGAGAGATATAAGGTTATGTAATTACATAGGTGGTGGTACAGGATTCATTGGGTCTAAAATAATAGAATTACTTTCTCGCGAGGGAATTACCCATACTACAGTGTCTCGCATGCCAGGGCCTAATAGAATGTTATGGGTATGGCATGTTTGAATTGTCTGTAAAAGATAAGGACAAAAAATTGCACGTGTATTCCACAATTCTATCATAATGGCATACTTTCTATAGCGGGTATAAATCTGTAGCATGATGTGGAAACTTACGGTCTCCCAGAGAATACATCCGCCGTAATAAATGTCACTGGACAAAATGTATTGGATCCTATGCAACGATGGACTCCTGGGTTCAAACAAAATGTTAGGAACAGCAGAATAGAATCTACCAGACTATTAGCAAAAAGTATTGTAAATACTAAGGCTAAAAGTTTTGTTACTATTTCTGGTGTTGCTTATTATCCACCAAACAGTACAACATACACGGAGGAGAGTAAATGTGAGCCATATGATTTTTTATCAGGTAAAATTTGAATTTTACACAATAGAATAATATTGTTGGCTTTACATTAACGAATGTTGTATTATGCAGAACTGTCTCATGATTGGGAGGCAGCTGCTCAGCTTCCTAAAGAATGTGGTATTAGGCAAGTTACAATTAGATCAGGAGTTGTTCTGGGAAAAACTGGTGGTATGATAAAACAGATTTATCCGTTGTTTTACCTTGGCTTTGCTGGAGTCATTGGTAGTGGCAATCAGTATATGCCATGGATACATATAACAGATCTTGCCAACATGTTCCTATTTGCGCTTCGTAACACTACTGTACATGGTATATTAAATGGAGTTGCCCCCGAGGTGATTTGATATACACTTCACCCTAATTTCTAATTTACACTAGGCACATTGCCGAATTGATGTAACGAACAATTTGTTTATAATAGATCATCACTAATCGGGAATTTACAAAAGCATTTGCATCTGCAATGTGGAGACCAGCCATTGTACCACATCCATCATTCATTTTCAATATTCTGTTCTCCAAAGAACGAGCAAAAGTTAGTAATGCAAACATGATTGAGCAAGTAAAACAATCATACACATTCACATTTGTTTCAGATAATGCTAGAGGGTCAGAGGGTTAAACCTAAACGAGTTCAAGAATTAGGCTTTCAGTATCAGTACCCTGATATAGAAACTGCTTGCAAAGAACTCGTATCAAAATAATTGCATTTTCCTGTGTAAATAACATAGTTAACTAATAAACGTAGTATAATTGCTGAATTATTATTTATCATATCTGAATATTGTACATTAGAATCACCCATTATTTAATAATACTTTGCATTGACATTAAACGAAACATGATAAAAAAAAACCGGTTAAATCCTTAATTTCATTAATTTATATTTTTGAATAGCGTAATACATTTCACACATAGTTCTTATATAAGACTTGATAAAACGTATGACAAAAAAGGAAACGGATAACGTAACGCTGCTAATTCACACGTGCAAATCATTTTTTGAAATTATTCTCGTGTTTATACGCGATTACATGCTCGATGGACTGTCGCGATTAGAAATTTATAACTGCCACGGTCGTTCAAATACATCGACCTATATGTCGTCTAAGTACTTGCCACGACCCGTGATATGCAAAAAAGGCATACTATCTCTGATTGGCGATCAATTTTTCCCGGTCTTAATCCTTGCACCGAGAGAAACATCTTCACCATTTCGATACAAAATAGAACGCACCCCGACGTATTTTACATCTTTTAATCTCAAACTCGTTAATACTTCACTATAACTTCTCCCTGTGCCATTTATAAATATCATGCACAATATGCATTTCTGAAGATATTTATTTAAATTCATATATATATTTTTTAATGAGGCAAAACTTAATAATTCCCGATAATACATATTCCTTTTTAATATTATTATGTTATAATAACTCATTTTATACCAACAGTACATCTTTACACGTAGTAAAATTATATTGCGCACAGACAGTCGAAATATTAGCTCAAAATATTTATAACAAAAGATTGCAGATTTAATATTTTGACTTTTGGGTACTGAAAGGATTAACATGATGCATGATCCGCCGGATAGCTTATCACTTCATATGCATCTTACAATAACAGCCTATCCGTTTCTTTGTCCAAATAGCGTTGTCATTCTCCGAACGTTCCTAAATCGAACATAAACTCATTCAGGATTAAAATAACGAAGTGCGGAATAATGTCCTGCAATAAACAGGACATCCTTATAAAAACAATCCTAAGTATTAAAAAAAATTGTTTTCTCATATTTATCTTGCAATTTAGCACGATATATACAAATTAAGCTTAGACGATATTGCTGACTTAATTTTACTCGCTTTTACATTAATTTCCTGCTATCTTAGTTCGATATGTGTGTGATACACACATTTGTTCCAGGAACCAGTTTCAAATATATATGACCAAAGGCCGATCTGCGGCGCCTCATTATCTTCAAAGAACGAATGTCTGATAAATGTTGGCTATTTATACATGTATGTATCATATTATATAGTGTAGGGAACAATGAAACGTTGTGATGAGAGTGAATAAATTATTGATGTACTCGAAGTTTCAATTTGAAACAGATTTATCATTCTTTACATCCAAGCAAAGTAGAGCGACTTCATTCAAATATTCTCGATTACTCATCAAGAGTTCTGAGCGGAAATCAAGCAGAACGAAGATAATGTAAATTTTTTATTATTTTTAAATCTATACAAGGAAATATATGTATCGACAGTGAACAGTATTCAAATCTATGTTTTTCTTTTTATTTTCTGCATCAACTATGTACAAATACACTTATCGCGTGGAAAACGATTTATCGATGAACGATGAACAAGATTCGAACAGAAAGCTTCCATGCGGAAGTCCAAACCAATCACTATATTGCTAAATACTGGGTGACGCACAAAAAAGTAATTCTTCTATTTAAACAAATAATTGTATTCATCGAGCCTAACGACTCTGTCTGTATTGCACAAAATACAGCACTGCATAGAGAAAAGAATGTTTTATGGAAGTATATGTGAGATTATTCATATAATTACTTCCGTATGATTCTGTCTTTACTCTGTGAAAGCCCAGACTACTTTACGTGCACCACCCTGTAGATTTCATCGCGATTAGGATCTCTCGTGCAGTGATCGTTATTCCCCCATTATTGTTTCTCGGTGTACCTCGTCATTCGTCATACTCGAGAGAGAAAGAGAATGGTCCCACAAGGCTCGGCTCCGAAGTGTCACGAAGTTGAATTAAAATGGCGCGTGCCACGGGCACAGCTGTTGTTTATCTACAGATCCGTATGGAAGTCGATTAGACGTTTGTCGTATCGCTACGTGAAAGGAGAAGGTCGGGCTCACGAGCTCATATAGGTGAGGTGCAATCGTTGTATGTCGCAATGAATTTTGGACAGTGGATTATCCCGGAAGAAAATGAAAATTGAGGATAGTTTATTTTGGTGAGGTAGAAGCGCTGCTCTAGCAGTGGTGGCGGTGGTGGCAGCGACGGTGGTGATGGTGATGGTGGTGGTGGCGGACGTGGTGCTGGTGGCGGTGGTGGTGGTGCAAGCATCTAAGAAAAAACGGTTCCAAGAAGAAGTTGTTGATGGAGGAGCGAGTAATCAGAATCTACGATGTGCTGGCGGGAATGACAGCGAGACGAAACTGAACGGAACTAACCTAGTTTACGGAGGATGCGAAATCGTTAGATTCGCGGTGAACAGACTGAGAATAATAAAGAGAGAGAAGTAAGTTGATGTCATGCCTCCGAGTTGAATAAACTTGTTTCACCGATGTCAAAAAATCTTTTCTACCGCCGTTACGTAAAAGCAAGAATGAAGCATCTGATGAGTGATACAGGAGATACGGCGTTACACTAAACGTGTCTCGAGCGTGACGTTTTACTTTTCCCTCGAAAAACGATCGCGTTCACATCGGACGTTATTGTGCGAAATTACGAAGAAGTTACAAACTCAGCTCGTATAACATTGCTCATCCATAATATAAAAATATTCTCGAGGTATCGGATGGTTTTTCCACAAATAAAAGATGACCGAATATCATCCAATATTACAGCGAATGTCCAGAGATAGTCGACGTATGTGCCGCTGCTTTTATGAGGTTAGAACGAATCGACGACTATTTTTCTTCATTATTTAATTCACATTACTATCAGTTATTCAAAACACGTTTCCCGCAAATATCTGTAACGATGTTTCTACTGTTGCCCGTTTATCGATGTTAAAATTAAATGCCAAAAATGGTTTGTGATCTCTTACTCAAAATAACTGTACTTTAATCGTATGTTTATTATCCTGGTCACTTTGTATTCCTCATATATCATTCCTTTCTTACACAGCAATGATGTAGTCGTCGCATAAAGATATTTGCGCAATTTCTTATTTGCTACTTTGTATGCTACCAGTTGCACGAATACCGATTTTTGATCTATCTTAGACTATGGTTTACTGTGATTATAATTATACAAGTACGGTGAATGTGTTGATTAGATTTTATAATATTTAAATATCCTTGATATTATACAATATGGTACAATATTTTTTTTTATTATGACCATATCGTAAATGATAAGCAGATTTGTGTGAATTTTAGTGGCAAAATATATAAATTTATCATTAAACTCCTTTTTTGCAGAAGTCATCATGAATGCCAGAACTCAGTTGTTTGAATTAAGTATGGAAGGCCGTCAAGTGGATGAAGCAGTAGCGAGTATATTTCACAGTGTACTCTTTCATCGAAGCCTTGGCAAATTTAAATACAAACAAGAAGGTAGCTATTCCGTGGGTACCGTTGGATATCAAGACGTCGATTGCGATTTTATTGATTTTACTTATGTTTGTTGCTCTTCCATGCACCTGGATCAAACACTCAAACGTGAAATATCTGGCTTTTCCGAGGCCTTACGATCCACAGACAGTCCAGGTTCTGGTCAAATATCGCTAGAGTTCTTTCAAAAAAAAAAAAATCGCTGGCCCTTCCAACCAGAGTGCATACCGTGGGAAGTATGGACTGTGCGCTTGGAACTTATAAAATTGGCAACAGAACACGAAAGGCAAATATGCAGAGAGAAAGTCGGTGATTTATTAACGGACAAAATCTTGTACATAACCGAAGTCATGAATCGGCACGATTATCTTCCTAAAATGCCAAATCAAGCCGAGTTGGATTTGATCTTCGACACGTCGTATCCCGACATACAGCCGTACCTCTTTAAATTGTCCTTCACAACATCTAGTCCATCGAGTACTACGATGGGCAATACAATGAAGAAATTAATCAAAGAGACGTTATCTATTTAGTCATCGTACGTCCATCGGACATTTTAGGTTAATAAATTTTTAGCTTGAATGACCTCCAAAGTGCAAAACTCTGTATGATTATACTTCTTTCCATAATATGGAAAATTTCGTTATACAAATATTTATGCATGGCCGTAGGCACCATGTACGAAAAGCTTGTGTTTTTGGTTTCTCAATGCTGACCAGTATATCTATCCGTCAGAAACTTTTATCTCTTTTTGCAGAACTGTTCCACATTTGTATTATTTTTTAAAATTACAATAACACAAACAATTATTACATCTAGTAGACTGCTATTACTTCTTTCGCTAATATTCTCACAGTACAAACGTTCATAATCCTTACATTTGCTTGATTTAATTACACTCGACTAAAACGTCCATTGAATAGTCATACTTATTATGCCTAAAGGTTGCTTAATTGCACTGCTATATGAATTATGAATTTGTATAAATTTTTATTCTATAGCTTTCTCAAGCTTTTCAGATGTTTATATTATCAAAACACATGCATAATAAAACGTATATAAATGACGCGCATCGTGATTCTGCCTGATGAACGTCCTCAAACGATCGTTTGGATGTGACCTACAGATACATAATTAACAAGATTCTTAGTCCCTTAAGTCCGAAAGTTTTCTGTTCTGGTCTATAGCATCGATTGCTGCCAAGATAAAATTATAATCCACCATGGCTAATGACAATTTCAGCCTTTCATTGTTTTATAGTGGAAGTTACGCTTCAAATGTGATTTGTACCTCTATTTCGTAGTTTACGATTCTTAATTAACGTAATTAATACAAAGCAGCTAATCAATCCTGCGTGGAATCCGCTGTTTTTGGACGATGCACGTAGTACCGTTCTTTTTCTTGAGATCCTACAATACACAGTAAACACTGTTTAGCTTTAGATCTTTACGTGGAAACGCCTCGCACAGATTCCATGCAGAGTATCCATCGCGGGAACGATATTAAAGCGATCAAACGCTTAACTCGCATAATACTGCTGTAGAAATAAGTCCGTTCGAACCGGTAGACCTGTATTAGAGATTCATGTCTTTCTTCTCGTTTACACTGATCACACTTCGTTATTTTTGTTTTGCACGCGGATGCCAATATCGTTAAGAACATTGTTAACCGTCTATTTAATGTTTACCACGTTAAGTCAGCGCGAAAGGCTTTGTTAGAATTATAATTACGATACAACCAAATGACAAATATTATTTATTTAAACGGATGATGCTATCGCATGCCTATTAGGCATTTGCGCTACGAGTTTGAGAACTCGTCGTTGCTTTGTGGGTACGTTGCTTTCGCAGCTCGATACAACATCTCCGATAATATTAAAAGTGCATCCAACGATACGAACGAGTTGCACGAAAACCGTTCGACTTCTCAAAAGTTTTTCGTGCCTTCGTATCGGGTTTTAATAGCCGCTTAATCGTTAGATGATAATCGCATGCCGAGTTCAAATATCGCTCTTCGTTAATCGAGACATTCGGTCGCCCTGTAAGTAGCAAAAATCGGCTTTTAGCAAGAGACGACAAATCTACGCGCGTTCTCACAATAGAGGATTATATCCTCTGTTATTGATAAAAAATATGATAAAGTAATGATCAAAGAATCGTTGTAAAGTTTGAAATTAAAGGAAAGTATTCGAGTCCTTGGCGGAATATCCCGAAACGGAACAATGTAAATAGATTATTCGAAAGTTGAGATGCCCAAACGGAGATCCTCCTCCTAAGGCTCGTTTCTCGCCTTTTCTATGACCAATATGAAGGAGACAAAATTATCACGATTAACTAGTAGAGATATACATAGAGACACGTTATAGTTACTAGATAAATATATAGATATATATATATAATTTATGAATAACAGTGTGGCTTTGGTAATCGATGTTTTTGTAGAATTTTCTTACCATACAATTAACGTAATTGCAATTTAGTCTGGCGTTCCCGAATATGCTGCAACGATCGCATCGGCTTGTATTTTAATAGAATCCTAAGCGCGGCGGCAATAGTGACCGAAAAGAAAAACTGCGCAATTTTAATATCAAAGCCGCGCACTACCACGGTATTTGTCGTAGTGCGATAAGAAGGAAGGTAAAGGAAAGGCACATCGTGGTGCCGCATATCGCGAGAGTACGTATAATGTGCGCGTGGTGTGCGACTAGCGTGCACGCATGTACGTACGTACGTGTCGAGTGTAGCCCACATACCTGTACACGAAGTAAAGAAAGTGTACCTACGTGGATATAGCACAAGTATATATATATATACAGGTATAACGCAGGTATACGTATACGGCTGTAATACAGATATACATATGTGGATAAAGCTTAAGTATTCGTACGCGGATGTAGCTCACGTACTCGTACCGGGGTGTAGAGCAAGTATACGTATGCTAGCTCTCGTACTCTTAGGTGGGCATGCCAGACATACCAGTCCATGGCTTTAGTTCATGTACTTCTAAGCGAGCATAGACCACGTACGCGTACGCTGGTGTAGCTCATGTTCTTGTACGCAGGTTTAGCCTGCGTGCCAATACACCAGCATAATTTGCGCGGGTCTAGTCTACACACTCGCACACAATTGTAGCACGGGTGTTCGTACACGAATGTAATCGACATATTCATATATCAGTATAGCCCATGTACTTGTACGCGAGTATTACCCATGTATCTATACGTTACTGAAACCCGTGTACTTATACGCGAGTATGAGCCACGTATTCGTATGCTGTTGTAGCCCATGTACTTGTACAGGAATATAGCCCACGTTAGACACACCCGTGTGTATGCGGGTGGAGTGCAATGAGCGAAAATGCGTCAAAACGAATCTTCGCAGAATTTGACACGACGCACGCGCCGATTTGCTCGCGGCATTAATTTATAAATAACTCGTGCAGGGACTCACGTGCGTACGTGCATGCAGTAGGTATGCTAGTGCGAATGGCAGTACGTGTGTTTGATACGCGCGCGTATGCAGTGGTATGAGAAACGCGGAATAAGAGAGATGTGTATATTATAAGCCACGATACTACGATAAGAATAACGTAGCGTAAGATAGGGTAAAGGAAATACGTTATATTTAATTTGTCACAAAAATTACGACGATGATAAATGATACCAATAAATCACTGTATTTTATAATCGGAGATTTCGTCATTTGTAGCAGCATTCCCGATTTGATTTCGTCTGGATTATGCTCCACTTTATTTTTTTAAATGTTTATCATGTTTCGATACCAAGCCTGCAAAAAGACCTTATGTTTGTTTACGTGGAGAAAGATGTGTCGAGCGCGGCACATCATTCCACGTGAAATTCTCACATTTCTCATAATAAAGATGCTTCGTAATACTTCGTTGAAGTCCTCTTTTGCGACGCATTGAAGACTTGGCACAAGACGCGGGTCTGAAGTCTGTGCAGTAGTCCTATACTACTTAATTTTGCCCGTGCGTGCCGCCAAGTCGCTTCGATTTAGTCGCACTTTCAGCCAATAGGAAAAGTTTTATGTGACCTTTTAGAAAGCGAATGTAAAACTCTAAACCTCTTAATGTTCACGTGATTCTGTTTTTGAATAGTTTTTAAACGATCTACATATCGCATCGAAAAACCAGAGGTGATAGGCGGGATTCGAATCCGAGGTTTCCCGCGTGGAAGTCCGAGCTTCTATCCACCATACCACCGTAGCTCTGCATCAACTTTCTTCTTCACCGTGCAAAAGATATATGGTCAGTGCCGCCAGTCGGTTATAGTAGTTCGCGATACATCCATACGAGAAGAATACGATTTATCACATTACCGGCAGGGAGTGATTACCACCAATCCACCAGTTCCAATTACACAGGGACAAGAGCTCTGATCGTTAAACTTTTATTAATTTCCCTTACCGTCAAATCACGAAACTCGACACCGTACTTGAGAAACTAATTCACGGGATTGCCCGATGCGGATGCTCCCAATACCGAATCGCATCCAGATACTAGAAATACCAAAATATGAGAGATTTACCAAGAATACCATTCCTATAGACTCATTCGGACAAGTCTATGCATTCCAATGCGGTCAGCACGGCACGGTAAATAGACCACCCACAGCTAGGATCAAAGTGCAATCCACGATCATCGGCCCTGAATTTTTCTACGCGATATTTATATCGTAGAGTCACGTATCAGCTCGAATTCTAGGACACGCGTCGAACGAGCTTATTGGTCAGGATCGAAAGGGATAACCGCCGATATCGAGGCGAATTGCGTGATCCTAAATGCTTATCGTTTCCAAGGGCTGTGACGCCAGGTACGAGGAGGTCCTTCGAGGAAACTCGTGAGTGGTTCGCCATGCGCCTGCGCGGGAAATCCCGCGCCGCTCGTAAAGCTCTTTGGTAGCAGCAGCGATTTTCAGTCGACGACGAAGAAGACCGCACCGCGGTCGCTTCGTATGGCATATCCGGCCGTCGAAAAGCTACGTGAGCCGCGTTCTCGTTTTTCGATCGCATAAACACGTGCTGGGGACGATCGCAAATAAAAGAAAAAAAGCGGGACTAAGTTCGGAAGTTTTCCTCTTTCAAAGAGTACCACTACGAGCTTTTCCTCCTTACTACGAGTACGAGGAGATAGAAAAATGGATAGACTCGAGACGGTTTTCATGATAGAACGAACAGCAACTGACTGATCGTGAGAAAACACTCGTATACGGGGGTAATTTCGTTACGTAGACGTCGTAAAAGCGAATCCGTGGTGGCAGAATTTCTAGATTTCCATTATTCCTCAACAGGTGTCCAGGAACGTATGCGTTCATGCCTGATTACGATCAATGGACTATCCTTTGCACTAAATGTCAGCACGGTAGTTCGAAACGTCGTATTATTGACGATTTTTGCCCATCGAAATTTCGATTGCCGAGACATTGTGGTTTGGGTCGCTCTTGAGATTTTTAGGGTTCCGCGTTGAGTTACAGTATACGATAAGGACAAGAGACTTCCGTGGCCGAAACTTCCTTCTGCGGGTGCTACTAACGATCTAGACAAATCACCGGTTGTTCCGTTATATTTTCGGTGATGTTCTTATCGGGCACCATCACGCTCGTGGAAGGTCGGAGATCGCTATTTCCGCGACGGCACCTGATGTGATTTACGTGCCGGCTGTTCGCCCGTAAGATCGCTCTGGCACGTTTCTATCGCGTTAACGGCCGCGTCTCGGTAGCTTTATATTTATTTGCCTTCGTCGCGGGGGCCTGGCCATAGTTAAATACATCAAAGTTCAATCGACGAGGTAATTTAGCTCGCGTCGAGGCACAGCGGAGAGGTGCGCTTGGAAATTTAACGGGGCAACATACCGTCTGTGGGGGTAGAGGGAGAAGACCTCCATCGCGGGATCTCTGGCCTCTCGATGGTGAGCCGAGAGTGCGACGCGCGCCGCGAGCTACGTTGATGCACGGATCATTCCTGAAAAACGGGAAATATTTTTTAAAAAGAGCAAGACTTCCCCAAGCAAGAAAGATTCCTGAAAAAGAAAAAAGATTCCTGGAAACAAGTGATATTCTTCGAACAGGCAAGGTTCGTGAAAAACGATCGCGATTCGTGAAAGACGACGAAATTCTTAAAAACTCGCAGGATTTCAAAAAAAATCGGTAAAAATTTCTAAAAACAGTTGCAATTCTAGTACCAGGCAAGAATTTGCGAACGGGGTGGGATTCCTAAAACCGGCGAGATTCTTGAAAATTGTTAAAAACACGCGAGTATGGGTAACGCGACAACGAGCACGCACGAAGAAACGGACGTGGAAAACGTGACGCGCAACGCATCGCGTAATTACGCCTACCCGACGGAGGATGTAACATCAAACCCCACGGTGCAAATAATGTTTTGCATATTTTACGCGAATATATTCGTCCTGGGCGTCGTGGGTAATGTGCTCGTGTGCTTCGTCGTCGCCCGCAATCGTCAGATGCAAACGGTGACGAATCTATTCATCACAAATCTGGCACTGAGCGACATACTTCTATGCGTGTTAGCTGTGCCGTTTACCCCCCTTTACACGTTCCTCGGTGGCTGGGTATTCGGTCGCGTCCTCTGCCATCTCGTACCCTATGCTCAAGGCGTCAGCGTCTACATAAGCACCCTGACGCTGACCGGCATAGCCGTGGACAGGTTCCTCGTGATCATCTATCCGTTTCACCCGCGCATGAGAATCGGGGCGTGCGTGACTATAATCGTTGCCATCTGGATGGCGGCACTCCTGGTGACCTTGCCCTATGGGATATACATGCAGCTCGAGGACCCTTACGCCCTGTGCGAGGAACACTGGCCGAGCGAACCATTCCGCAAGATCTTCAGCTCGCTCACTTCGATTCTGCAATTCGTCGTGCCCTTCTTCGTCATCGCTTTCTGCTACGTCTGCGTGTCGATAAAGCTGAACGACCGGGCAAGATCGAAGCCAGGCTCTAAGACCGGGAAGAGGGAGGAGGCCGATCGAGAGCGAAAAAGGAGGACCAATCGTATGCTCATAGCCATGGTCACTATATTCGGGATTTCCTGGCTGCCACTTAACATCGTCAACGTGGTCGATGACTTTTACTCACCGGCCAACGACTGGTCTTACTACAGACTGTGTTTCTTCATGACCCACTGCCTAGCGATGAGCAGCACCTGTTACAATCCGTTCCTCTACGCCTGGCTCAACGAGAACTTCCGTAAGGAGTTCAAGCAGGTGCGACTCGATCTTTTGATATTCGTTTATTAATATCCTCTATCCTATCTTTCTACTCTCTCCTTGTCCGATAGTCATGTCGCCGGATCTTTGGCATCGGTCGAAAGATTGATCACGTTCTAGTTTCGAGTTGGCGATTTCTTCGAGTTGTCCCGACGACGGTTCATAGAGAAAAATTCTACCTTGCTCTCGATTGGAACGCGATACCGATTCCAGGAATTTTATTAAGTCGTGGTGGATAATCTGGTGCTTGTTTCAGGAACGATTCGATGGACAGCCATCGGACGGAAATTGAGCGTCTCTATTCAACTCCTGCATTTTTTTTTTCTCGAAGGTACTACCTTGTTTCTCTGGGACGGTCGCCGGCTACGCTTCGAGAGCAAATGAAGGACGTAAGAACGAAAAAGTCTGCAATGGCAATGATACCGTGCAAGAGAGCTTATTGCCCAGTCAGATAGCCAGAACGCAGATCTTCGAGGGATGCGAGCTGATCACCTTGGAACCAACGACTACGAATGTCTCCAAAGATCAGGACGCACCGTCGACATCCTTGAGAGACGTCGCCGACGCGCCGCTATGATTCTTACGACAATGGTGCGTATTTATCGAACGCTTTTGTTACTTGAAAATCACGAAAATGCGCAACAGACTTTTTTCACGATCACAGCTAGAAAATTACATTTCAAAATAATTTGGCCTGCACAAATCAATCGTTAGTATTGCCGCATAAAAGTAAAAGAAATTTTTACAGCTTGACGAAATTTCTTCTAAAATATAATACGAGAAAAGACCGAGCTATATTGATAGCGACATTTATCCGATGTTAAGAAAATCATATTTTGACTTTACGTTCTACCTTTTGGCGTATGTTTATAAAGGTTACTATATGAATCTAAAAAACTCTTGCAACAACGCTAATCTCGTATATCTATGTCCCTCGGAGCCGCCGGTTATCAAGGGGAGAGGATAATTTGCACATAAATTTACAAATAAAGGGAGGGGGGACGGGTACTTACGTATATCGCGATCTTACCTTTAACACCAGAACCGCCGACCTCTAATCCTTCATATTTAGATATATAAATATTTATGAAAAACGGGGGGAGAGAAGAGGAAATATATAGATTCATTAAATCATTTTTGAATAAGGCAACAGAGCGATGGAATACCCGAGAAAATGTACCGTCCTAAATTTAAATTTTGATGAGAAAATACCCGTCCGGTCCTTTAGATCGCCTCGATGATTCTGATCTTAAGCACGGTGCGCCACGAAAAGAAAAAAGGCAAAGCCTCTTTCACGAACAACACCGATGTCCCGTGGACAATGACTTACACAATCCGCGAAAATTTATTGTCTCTCGAAGCATCTTGCATTCCGTAGAGTAGCTCGATGTCGCGTAACTCGTCCTTATCCGCGGATAAACCGCTAGGCAGACACGTGGAGGTAATTCCTGCCGGGGCTTTTCTGCAATAGGCGCTTCTTTCCCTGCGTACGTTTACGCTCTCTTCCATCTCGAAATTTAGGGTTGGCTCGTATATCTCTAGCGGAGGGTGGCGGAGGGGGGGGGGAGACCTGCGAGGCGGTACCCCAATATCGGAAAACCGATCGCGGTGATTAATTCTCGGACGTTACGCCAAGTAACGCGCTCGAGGCGGCTTACGGGAAATCCTGAAAAATTTCACTCGCCGCGTACCTCCGCCCTCGCCTCGCCACTGCCTAGCTCGTTATCTTCCCCGATGCCTCATCCGTGACGAAAAAAGCTCGGGCTTGTGCCGTCAACGTGGCTAACAAGTTGGAGATGCGCGTGTTAAAAGGACCGCACGAATTTATATCGTCTCTCCCAACCGAGAGTCCACCTACTTGGATAGAAGAATCGTGAACGCTTACAGCGAAAAATGGGGAAAAGTAAGAAGCTCCGAGGAGTTTCGAGGGGTCGGCTTTAACTTTGCCCGTCGCCCAGTCGTAGGAACCGAACGGTCACCGAGGGAGCTTCTCCCTTGAGTCCTCGGAGGTTGTTAGTTTATTTGATTTTCGGCATCGATCGCTAAGGTCATTTAGGCCAGGACCTACCATTATAAGGCGGGTCCCAAACTACGGGATCTATAGTGTGGGCACTGTATGGAAAATTATCCTGGGATACAATGGACTTCTTGCGATTTTAGACATAATTACTCCTAACTATTCCCTTGTTCGGAATACTTGCTTCTTGCGATTTTGCCTCGGGTATGATTCTGCGTCGCATACTTTGCCAGCGATGTTTCGTATTAACGATGCGCGTCAACTAAGTAAAATGTAAATTAAAGGGAAATAGAAAAATAGGATTTTTTAGACCTTACTTCTCTTTTGTGTATCGTGTTAGATCATTGACGCAGTGTGTGTCTGTGCTAACACCAGATTGTACACACTTATTCATGTATTAACCTCATTTTTACTTCAGAATATTTATTCGAATTCGAAATCCTGGAGAACATAAAATTTGTTTCATTAAACGATATAAGGAACTCATATATCGTTCCATTAACGAATCTGCAAATACAAATGGATGAAATGGTTAACAATTGGAATGAAATGGATGAAATGGATGAAATGAAATGGAAATGGTTAACAAATGGATTAAAAGCGGTCTATAATTTGATTCTTCGATGGAGAGTATATTGTCCGATTTTTTCGACTTCACGGTTGGTTTTATTATCTCTCGACCGATTCTTCGAAACATTCGATACGTTCGGCCAGTGACTTCCCTCGAACGCAAGCAAAGAGCCGAAAGAAGGGTAAGAGGCCGAAAGAGTGGTCGTAAAGTAGGAGACACACCGTGGAAATGGGTGTACGGTCTTTAATACTTTCTAAATAATACTTTTGAATTCAATATTCAAATCGTACTTCTTTTTTCTCTATAAGATATTATTGCCAACTATTTTACTATATTACTAACGTAACGCGTAATACTTTTTTGTACACCGATAATAACCTCAGCAATGTACGACACATGTAACACACGCGGCGCGAACATCGCGTCGGAGAAAATCGGTCTGGCAGGGAACGTGTTGAGGCGCAACTGCTGGCCACGAGGCAAAAGAAAAAGGAACGAACCGTGCTTCCACGGTTCTTTCGACTAACAGAGTATGAGAGTGCACCGTGTACATATACTGAAAAATACTGATGGAAAGATTAATATTAGAACTACGAAAGCAATCTTCATGACCTACCTATTATTTCTTCTAAAAGTTCCCGAAATTTATGACGCTGAATTTTCCGAGAATTCCCACCGTCTTTTTTTCTTTTTTTCTTTTTAGGACATGAGAACTATTAAACGCTTCAATTTACCTTTTCTCTTTGTTCTATTCTCTTTTTATACTTATTTGGAGTATTTCTATATCTGTCTAATATTTAAATAATTAACATTTGATATTTATAATAACGTTAGTTCCATTCATACCTATGTATTATTCGAAGATGTAGAGATTTCGTGGCTATTGCTGATTTAAAAAAATACACGAATTGGTATGAAATGTTTTTAATTTTTTTATGGAATATACGTGAGGGGGTTGATTAAACGATGCGTAATACATTATGATACACAATATCGTCAGTAACGAGAACTGATCGTTGTAAAGACTCTGTCGGTGACTCGAAAATGCATATTAGCGATGTTGAATATTAGACCGTCCCAGTGGCCTTATGAAGATATATTCGGGATGTAGCACCCTCGCGGTAGCAAACTTTGGAATATAGCGAAGCTCCAGCCTTTGTGCAAACTCGTTCCTATAAGTACGGGCTCGGAAACGCTCCTTTATTGAGATATTACAAACTTCGAAAAAGAACTCCGCGTGCCATTCGTAGCTGCGGGACAGGCGGTTAAGGCTGCTGTCAAAGCTCTTGCGATGCGGGAAACTTAATAAACCTTCTTTGATATGCAAATACAATCTTCTCCGATAACAAAAAGTGGATTAGAATCTTGATTTAACGCGAGATCGAACATAAATTAGGTACATCATTGCCCTGACGTTTGTACATCAAAAAGTCTTTTGTCGTACCTTTAAATTATAACCGTGCTTAACAACGCGCATGTTAAAATTGCCTCGATTACTTCGAAATTTATGAACACGCCTTCAATTATTGTACGCGATAAGGGTTCCTCTACGAATTATTTTTAAATCTAATTCCATAGTATTTATGCGTACTATATAATATCAACCACATCTCTGCATTATCGTATGTATTATCAATGGTCATTCTGAAAAACGAGAGAGAAAAAATATCGAAACCATTACTTTTCTCTCGCTCTCGTCTAACTTTTTGAAATTGCGGTGTAGTTCATATCCTTCTCGCAGAGTCAGAATATCATCTTTATTCAAAAATGCAAATACGAAAGTATCGGCGATCCATTAGAACCGATACATAAATTTTACTGATCCAACCTTTATTTTTTAGTCGTTGAAACCGCTTTTGGCATATCAATATTTCACAAAAGCCACGTTATTCCTATATCTGTTATAACTTTACTCTACGTTCCACGTAAATTAGATTAGGTACACTTGCCAAGGATCAAGGAAACCATTTACTCCAAGAATTTGTCAATGGTCCTTTAAGTTATATTGAATTTCATGACGGTTTCACGGTTGACCATACTAGACCAACCCACCTCAGTCTGAAGTCGTTTCAACGATACAGCAAGGCTGCAGAAGGCACGGAACTCTGCCCACGAGAGCAGTGTATGTTCTACTATAAAAATAAAATCCTTTACCTTTCATCCGGAACACACCTCAAGGTGCGCTTTTGATAGGCCTTTTATTTCAGTTTATTGTACCCAAGACACCTATAAAATACCTACTGCAATCATAGGAACGCCAAGAAAATGTTCGAGATGATCAGCCATGCATGGCTTCTTGTAACAATTGCAATACGGCGTACATCTATTTTTCTGCAAGAAATAGTACACGCGGGACTTTGACGATATATCCGCACCATCTATCTAGTCCTTCCAGATAGAAACGTTAGTTACGACGAAGATTCAATTTCCTCCGTATTAAATAAATCGTATTAGGGAAGTGTAGTTTGCTGGAAATATACAGCAGATCATCCTGTTTTTTTCCCTACAGGGATCATTTCAGTATCACTCTCATTGAAGTTTGGCCTGGATTCAGGCCAGTAACTTTGGAACAGGAGTAATTTTATCGCCGAAAGTACGAGACGTGTTGGGCTACAACTTCACGACGTCAAGGCGTCGATATCTCTCTTGGAAACAGAAAAGTTAGGCGTATCTCCTTTCAAGGAGGATTTAGAGATTTCCACGTCGACCCCTAGGTGGGATATATAGTCGCTCTCGCATACGCGCGTGACAGCAAAGCAGAGATCGGTGACCGGCCTTCTCTAATCTTCGAAAAATCTCCTCGCCTGTCACTGCGCCAGGATCCCAACGTGACTTACCACTTCCATAGATATCCTTCCAGAGTGTCATCGAAGCATTTTCCAACTCGTCAAAAAGCTCCATTTTCGCCTAATTCTATTTTTCCTTCCTCGTGAACCTCGTTCGAGCTTATCACTGTCACGTACGCTGCTATTCACAAATATCCAGACACATAATAGATCTACGTAAATAGAAAAATAACTCGTGTAATAAGCAGTTTTATTACGATTATAAATATCTGATTAATATCGCGTACTTAATAAATATTGCGTACGTCGGCGAATAACGGCGTACTTTTAATAAACTAGCTTGATATGTGAATAAGAAAAATTATCTTTGCGATATATCTCGCGGATATTTGTAAACGTATAATTGTTAGAAGATTTTTTGACGATGACACAACTATTCGTATTATAAAGAAACTTTGTTTGTAATCGTGAAAATTCTCGTTGGACACCGAGGTATATCTGTATGCGAAAGATGAACGAGGGGGAAAGTTTTGAACTCGAGAATGATACTCGGGTAGGGGGTAGGGTTCGACAAGAGAGGTAATGTCTTTGATCAATGACCATGAAAATCTGTATATTCTTCGTAAACAAAATTCTCTACCAACGAACATTTTTTATTTTAGCCTTGGACTAAGTGATAGCTTGCTTTCCAGATTGGCGACATTACTTGGTTTCCATAATAATTTTTCTCTTCTATAATAATCATGTATCTAAAACGTTTGTCGAGCTAAACCTAATAAGTAGATCTTAAAGGAAGTTTATATGACGTATTTCAAATATTAATTAGAGCTCACACAGCGTAATTAGAAGTCCAGGAGATAACGAATGGACGAACGCAGGGGAAGTGGTTATACCGGAGTTCACGACAAAAAAAATAATACTTAGAGTTTATGTCACGCTGTCGTGCACATTTCGCTCATAATGTGGTGAGTAAAAGGAAGCGCTGCAAGAGTTTGGATGACGTACAGTGGTCAAGTGCAGTCGCCAGTGAACGCGTGATATTTACTCTTCTTCCCTAGCACTTGCATAAATTTGGGAAGGCCGCGAGGCAAGCGTACCAATTAACCAGTTCCAGAGCGTAAAGTCTAACGGCATGCATCTGACAGACTGAGTGTACGAAATCAGAGCGTGACTCTTGCATGGCTTTTTTTTAAACTAGGAATGGAACCAAATTCGTGGCCTGCGAGGCAGTCAGATTATTGGTGTACATAAATATTTGAAGGCAGTTATGATAAATAACTTAATGAAATGACACATAAATGCATTATACCTAGTTTAATCGGTAATACCATATTGAGTGAAAAATAAACTGTGCTCCTACTTTTTTCAATTTCTGTAATAAGTAACTCTTTTGTAATGAATATTGGTTATTTTGGGACCAATAGAATTTTTTTCTTTATATCGAACACGGTATGTACGATCATAGAGGTTTTTATCTCTAAACCGTCAATTACTTACCATAAAATTTTTGAACCGTAAAAGAAAATTTTTATATAAATTTAATCTGCGCTTGTCTGCGTGTAAAACAATAATAAGACGATAGAAAATATAAAACACTGCCACGATTTATTTTGCCCATTGCTCATTTTTCGTCGATGCGTACGATATACGAATTCATCATCTTACCAATCAAACAGCTATTGCCAATCTCGAGTGTTGTGCAATCGAGGAAGTGATGTAGTGGATGAAGGTTCAGACGGAAGCTTCCACGTGGAAGCTTCGTGCTCCAAATCTGGCCCCATCAGGTTTAGAGAATTTTCCAGCTGACATGCATATTATAGCTTCGACTATTTTAAATCCATCCTTTCAAAATAGATCCGAATAAAATGTCATTAGCAGTTAATGTGAAACATTAAAAAAAAAATCGAGGAGTAAAATCTTGCATCGGAAAAACTTGATTCACTTTGTATTGTCAACCTCGATAAACCAAAGAGCAGGAGGCGGAATCCATAATCGCGATAAGTGAGAGGACATCATAATCCGTGCATTGCTTCCTTATCTGAATATATAATTCTCCTCCTCTTTTCACAAACGATAACGCGTTATCGTTCATCCGATAGCCCGTCATCGTCAAAACCGCATATTCGATCGAACCGAAGCTGTGTGACATACGAAGGAAAACGAACTCTATAAGTGACTTTGATATAAACACGTAAATCGGAGTTACCCACTGCCGATTTCTATTTCAATTTTACCTTCGCTACGCAAACGATGTTGTACCACTTTATCAGAATTTTTTCGATTCCTAAGCAAACATCTGTATTACGTCTTCCACGATGATATAATTAGTTACCGCTGCCGATTTCTCTTTCAATTTTACCTTCGCTACGCAAATAATATTATACCACTTTATCGGAATTGTGTTAAATCCTGAGCAAACATCAGTATTACGTTTTCCACGATGACATAATCTTGGTCCTAGGAGACCATTATGCGAATCATTCATGAGTTACGGTTGACTGGAATAATTGTGTGAAAAGGATTTAGGGCTCTCCGCATTTTCTTTCATGCGTATTATGTAAAATAATATATTCAAAGGTAATAATAGCCAGCGCGATATTCTAAATCCGGAGAAACTAATGTGAGTTTTGAGTGCAATAAAAAATGTAACATTATGGCGACTTATCTGAACATGATTCACCGTCTGATATTGGAGCAGGTGCCCTACAAGCATAGTGCACTACAGTAGCACACTCTAGCCCATTTCTTGCTCCTTATTTATGCCCCGTAATATCCGCGTTGCGTTAATCAACGCCAAGAAACGAACTTGCCTACTTACCATAATAAACCATGTTTGTCTCAACAGTTTGGAGGATGAAAAATTATAGATGAACACTGTGGCAGGCAAACGCTTATTGTGCTATATAAAATATGCGAATGTCGGCAGCAAGAGAACATACATTATAGAAAGTACCGTACAAATGCAGGCACGGCTTAAAGCTATGCATAAGGCGAGGTTCAGCGTTGGCACTCGCGTTAACGCATTCTGGTTATGACGACAATTTCGATAAAATCGCCCGATCGTCTTATAAATGGAACGTAATAAGGTGCTCGCATGTAGACCATTCCAGACGATCCTTAGAATTCCATTAGCGCACCGACGCAAACACGTATAGAAGTCGCCAGTGCCACTCCCCTTTCTCGCCGAAACTACTTCGTCCAGTTAGCGAAACGAACGCTCCGCACTGGTTTTTCTATTAGAGACCACTTTCGGAATCCCGTATACAGCAATATTCTTCCTTAATGTGCTTGGTTTTTAGGGAAACAACCTTTTAATTACGCAACGTCAGAACAATAAAGTTTATTTCAAACAAAACGATTGCGTTGGCAAACACGAGTATTGTTCACGTGAATTCTCTCGGTAATGGTGCAATAATATTGCGCGTACATATCAACACGCTTTTCTAGATTTTACGCAAAAAGTTTTTTTTAATTAACGGCAGCATTTTAATTAGCATTTAAAAGGGAAAAAGAACTCAGGAAAGCAAAGAAGTCGTTCCAAAAACCTATTATGCCCCTTTGGGTTAGATATCCTATGCTGCATCGATGCTTCGTTTCAATTTCACAAATGAAAGGATTCGAGGAGAGCGGATATGCCGCGAGCAAAATCATCGCGGAAGTTAAAATATTGGATATTTATTTCCAAGCACGCTCCAATCAAGGGAACGATGCGAGCAGGTGCGCATACCCGATGCAAATCCTAATCTCCAAACAGCCACTTCTTCGATCTGTTATTCCAAATGGGATTTCCAGAGCTCGGACGGCAGAAATTGTAATTATCTCGAAACACGCGACAGATGTAATTAATCCTCGAATTCGTCGATCGTCCGTTGGTACACACAATCGCGATCTATAATAATGCCGCTGACGTTCTCGAAACCATAAGAATCCCGACCGGTAGATACTGAAATAGGAAAAATCGTACCGCGCCTCCGTTCTTAAGTGGCGTACGTTAACGAAATTGCAAGTTCTCGAGCAAAGTTCTTACCCCGCTAACCTCCTCGAGGGTGCGCGTAAGCGCACGCCGCCGACGACCACGCGCAAAAGTTTTGCCAAGGAATTAATCGATGGCCGCGATAAAGGGCCGACTTCGAAATGGTCCTCGCGACGTATTTTTCCCACCCTTCCTCTTCCGAGCCGGCGAATTTCGCTGGTCGCGGCCAGGCGTTGTAATTAACTGGAAACCGCAGCCGCGCTCGATCGATGGCTCCTCGGTCCCGGCGCGTTTCGTTGAGAATTCGTCCTCCCTCGCTCGCGCGACAGGCTGCTTTGGTATGCCGCAACATGGTTTCGCCCCTCCCCCTCCCCTCCCCTCTCGGCCCCTGGAAGCATCGATGAAAGTCAATACGTCTTCCGACGGGCCGATACCTATTGGATTATTCCGTTACCTTAGTCCATCGGTGACATAGTGGACGAAGATTTGGACTTCCATGGGAAAGGCCAACTTCCAATACCAGCTATTACGTCCGGGATCGCGCCCATGATTTACGATCGTCTCCTCTCTCGTTGGTGACCCTTTGTATGCGGGGGGTCTTGGGATAAATTCCCCTAGACAGTGTTACGGATGGTACTTGCATTGGGGTAACTGAATGCGATTAGAGAAATGGAAATATTAGGGGCAGCGTTGGATGTGGATAAACGAAAGTCTTCGTTCACAGTGTATTGGGCTAAATAGACTTTGACGGGGCATTGTATTCAGGAAGTTTTGAGCTAAATGTCTTTGGATAATGTTACGCTGTGCAATGTTAATGGATAGTTGGATAATGTTGATTGAGTAAGAAAGATGATCTATTTGGGAAGTCTTAAGGTGAAGTATCTCGGAGCATGTTATATCAAGAATACTAGCAGTGAGGTACACGAATGTGATTAGAGAAATAGTGATGTTAAAGACACGTGGGTGTGGTTTGACATTTTAAAGACTCTATTCATTAAGTCTTACAATTAGACTAAGTAAGCTTATGGAGTATTAGCAAAGGTCCTGGTAGTAAGATAATTGAATCTGATAATCAAATGAAAATACTAAAAATACCGTTGCTATAGCTGCCATTTGAAACTCATCCAATTGTATCGCTGGATAACGGACGGATAAATGTGACAAATATACAAATTGTGAAACAGGCGTAGAAATTCGTGTTATGCACGCACTTCTGTAAATTATAAATTGGTTAGTTCGGCAATGTTTTTCAATGGTATGTGTAATTACCGTTCTAATTTTCATTCGATTCAAGTATCAGATATTGACATGGTTCGCGCGTTGAGCCCCCGGAAAAAGAGAAGTTTAATAACCCATGAGGGAAAGGAATCGATCGGTCAGGAGCTTTGCGAAGGACGCTTTGGGAAAACTGATCAATTTCTCGAACATATTAGCAATAACGGCTCTCTTTACAATCGAGCTGTTGAAGTGGAACACGAATCTGACTACGCTGTCCGTCCTCCTGTCTCGGTTTAATCGTCCGATAGCCATCCAAGCGTGCCCGCCATTTTCACCCGTCGATATAAAATAATAAATATTGTAGATCTGCCAGACGAAGAATAAGAAAATACACGATTACGTAGTCATTACGCTATTCTCAAGGCAACGTGGATATAAACCACGCACCCTTGTCAACACGCATTCGCAATACAACAAACTTAAACAACGAAATAGTTTATTCCTACTTCCCAGAAATACCCGTATCGAACTTACTTCATATCTCCAAAGGCTTGAATGAATTTCTCCCGCGCATTGCGTGAAAGAAGAAATTAGCGAGTAGCAAAAAGGTTTTGGCAGGAGTTCGAATCTCTATCCACCGTGCCTCATCCGGCGAAGCGATTTCGGGGAGGAGAGGGCAATCTGGTGAGTATGATCGGCCGTGAAGAGCGATTAACCGAGGTAGTCGGCGGGTTTAATGTGCACAGACCGATTAAGGCTCCAGGTTATCGCTTAGCCGCGTCACGATACTAGTCGTGAGATCCTCGACTTTCGGGTTAATTTCGGTCGGCCGATAAACCGCTCTCCGAAATTAAGGCGGCGAGTACGCCGGTGGTGTACATTGTCTATTCCACCTTCCGAGCGGCGACGATAAGGATAATGATAAGCACAACGATAAGGATAAACGCACGGCCGGGCTGTCGCCGAGCCGGCGCTGCTCCTCATCCTCGTACCATGTATTTCATACAGATTATTCCACGTCTGCTCGTGTATACGTGTAGTATGCCTCCCTCCTCGTGTCGGTGTGCAAATCGATCGGGCCGAACTGCATTTAAAATCTCCTCAAACCAAGGCCCCATTACGTTACGCGACACTCGTACTTTCGCGAGGACTAGAACGATACCGATTTTATTCAAATTACGACGATCGAATGGCTTAAAAGAAAACAAGGTCTACTTTGGCATTATGTACTATATGTATTTTATATATGTACACGTATGAACTTTTTACGAGTTGTCCTCTGCGTTATTTTACAAATCGATGTAAAGGTTTGCCTCGTGCCGGCTTGTAATGAGTATTAAGATTTATTTATACATAGCCAAGGTATGACTTGCTGAAAACGAGCTATCAGGAGCATCTTCTGTACGTAATAAAACTGTATATACAGGTGTAGATATTGCTTTGAAAATCGATATTCGCTTCGTTTATCTTACGGTACCTGGTGAATAAAAAACGTTCACCTCTTACCACAAACGCTCGACTAATTGCACTGCTTTTTTCCAACATCTCGGTACTCACCGTTGAGAAATTACGTCCTTCTTGGTTGTTAAAGTGTATACGTGAGACGGAACACAATTTGCACACATATAACGCGGCCAACGATAAGGAAAGAAAAATCATTGGCATTTAAACGGCGAAGACATTTAAACGATCGCGAAGGACGCGTCAAGAAGCAATTTAGATGGACGCGAGTGACACACGCGGCATAGAATTATCCTAAGACATCATTTCAGGATACTCAGTCCTTCTTCTAGTGTCAATCGGGTCTTATCCATTTACTCAACTACTTTCATCTCGTGGCATTTCCTCGGATTATCCGTCATCGCGCTTTAACTTGCCAGGACCTGGAAAGATACAATACCTTTTCTTTCTTCGCCACCGTGTCTTACAATGGCTGGTACATATTGCTACGGCGGTTACAACGGTGGTTATTATTGATTCTGGGAGAAACAGAAATACGCGTACGGTATATACTTCGAGGTGTACCGCGACTAAATTGAAGGCTCGTCTGTTACGAGCAGTGGTTTGTGTTCCATTCGTGCACGCCTTTATCGCATTTCGAGCCGTACAACGAATCACGACCACTTGCACAACCGATACGTATTTTCAATGGGCCGCGAATGCACTCCGTTCGGGCGTTCGTTATCGGTTACTTCCTGCCAACCTACGCCGGTGGAGGGGAAAAGCACCCTTTCTGTGTCCCTCGTACGGAACCAACGGCGCGCAAAAGTGGAAAGAAGTGTGCCCGTTCCAAGCCAAAATGGTCCGGTATCGCGGGACATACTTTTCGATTTAAAGCTCTACGGTACGTCGCTTTTCAAACGTATTCCTACATACACGCTTTACTGTAATTCCCATCATATGAATATGAAATTGCGGATTTGTTTCCGCCTGGTTCTCTTATGACATCTTGATATATCTCTTTTATGGTAAACGACGGTGATATCCGGATGTATGTACCTATTTGCGTAGCTGTGACATGCATTCTGGATCGCAGGGAATAACGATACTACTGTTCAACTTGTAAAATCACAACCCCTATTGGTGAATGTATATAAGACATTTTAATTTGCAATATTGATGTGGTATTTACGTGTAGTAGCCGGGAAAATCGTGTGATATATGTATGTAACTACTTACTTAACGTTTGATATCATACATTTGTTTATCTTGGATATTAGATGGCTCGACGTTTGTCTATGTATCGAGATTTGTCAAAAAAATGAATGCAATGTTTTGCGCAATGAAAAGGTGGGAAAAATCATCTGCCTTTCAAATCGAGACGCTCTAGACTATACAGATAGGACTTTTGTCGAATTCTTTGACAAGCGCGTTCTTTTTGACAATTCACATTTATTTGGTTGCATTACCCTTTTCTGCGAAAATTTTCGTGGAAATATTGCTTTCAACGTTTTTCACTGCTTGGCATTTTAACGGCAACATACTTGAACGACCTCGCCTTCAAATCCGTTGCATTGAACGTCATAAAGGACGCTTCGTCAATTTTTGCTGTCGATAGGATGTGAAGTATCGAGCCAAATCACAAAAAATGTGTATTTATAGAGCGTTTATTTCTTGATAACGCTGTAACGGATATTTTAAATCCCTCAAATTTCATTCGTCATTTTCAATGTATCATTTTTGATTGCAATTTTAATACATTTATTTTTTATTTACGCTTTATATCGTTTATCGCTTGTTAACTCACATCTATTCGAATTGGTCTCTTGCCATGATAATAAATTAATGCTTCTTAAATCGATACTTCCATTCAAGAATTCCGTGAAATGTTTCCCTCGCGCTTCAGTTGTAAGAACAACAAACAGGCAAAAGGTTTTATATAGACTGCACCTTTGCTTTCTTACCAATATCTTCTATTTCGTTTCCAAGCATTTGCGACACCATTGACAAGTATGAGACACTAACCGCTCTTAAGAGACGAGAAGCTTTTAGCGAACTTCACCTACATATATTATCTCATCGACAACATAGTCGGTAAGGGTTACATCTAAAGTACATATCTGTAAGACTTGCCATTTGTTAATCCTTTGCGATCCTTTGCCAAATATAGACCCAAGTCGTATTCCTTGTTATCGAAGTTCTGCAGTAATCGCGGAAACGAACCAAATATACCTTCTGCCGCTTTTCTACTTCTGACTATCACGAAGAAGCTTCTAAGAAATCCATTTGATCGCCCATAGCGTAATTTGACGTGCAACTCGTATATAAGTTGCAATGTTTGACTGGCGAGAAACAGATAAAACGTTTTGGAGTTGGAAGAGTTAAGAAACTTGTAAAACTTCATCCTACTCTCGCCTCACGATCCGCCTGATCTTTGCATTTGACACGAGGAGGTCTTCGCTTGAAATATAGAGGAAGTTACAAGTGTCCCAAGAATAAATCCGCGATCGTGGAATAAATTTGTGGCTATACGGGGAATACCGGATACTTTTGTACCCATATTTAAATTCTATATTTAACCGTGATTGACTTATCGTTGTAGAAATGGAAAAGCAGTTCCAACCCGTCCAACTCCGTCCGACTGTCGATCTGCTCGATTCTCGTATCCGCCGTGTTTGAACTCAATACTCACTTTACTTGGTCACCAATATACGCTTTTCCCAGCAGAAGAGAGTTTATGTATTCCGGTTTCGAAACTGTAATAGAACGGAAGCCATTATACAATTCAAATGTTGTGTGCATTTCTGCAGTTCCATTTGTACCATTGCGATTGTATCATTAGGCAGATCGTAAGCTTGAACTTTAACCAAAAGTAGAAGAGAAACATAAAAACATAACTAAGGAAGGTGATAATTAATTACGCACCGAAGAAAAAGAAGAAATTTGTTCATATTTAGTTCGTAAATTGATTTGCATTTATAAGGACGCTTTAGAATCGTACATAGGTTTATAAATACGCGGTTAAAGCTTTTCCGAAATACAACTAATAATTTCGACTGTAAGATATTGCACAATCGCAGATAATATTAATCTATGGCGGATTCACCTATTTTCACTGGCACATTCATGAATATCAATTAAGAGCGTGGCACGAGGTGATCAAATTATCGCAATAACGCAGTGTGTTTCATTTCCAGAAGCGAGAAACGTCATGTCCATGTGGAAGGAAGCCTCGGCCGGTGCCAAGTTTACGGTGCAGCTTTTACCAATTATCAAGAAAGCACCAAATAGTTTTAAGTAGCGCGAAATACGCGTTGCATTTATGGTGGAAAAGAAGTAATGCGGGTGCATATTGTGATTCTGTCGTATCCGTCGCCGATACCCAGAGATCCGATTACAGATGGTTATACGGATTCCGAAAATAATATAAAAATATATACAATATGCGAGATCGAGTATGCTCGAAATCGCGGCACATTGATGGCCCCGTCGATCGATGTATTTGTTCGAAAAATAAAATAAAAGTTTAAAAAATTTTCTGTCAACATTCTGGTTAATCATTGTAGGACCGTTTTTTATATACCGGTCATACACGATTTCTATTGCACGGAACGAAGCAAGGTTTTCTTCACGAATTAAAATAAATCCTTGAAACCAAAATCCGAAAACCTCTATGTGCGACTGCCTATCTAGATCGCCCGAAATTTTCGACAATTTGATTTATCGTAAATTACTACATTTTATTAGATTACGTGCAAACGATTAATTTAATGCTGCTTTCGATCCAATAAAGTTCACCCTTTTTCATTTGAAATACGGATTTGAGGACGCAATTAATTTATCGTCATACACGCCGTTTTCATTATTATAGTACCCAGTACCTCGGTACTGATATATATCAACGATTTTGTTCTGTATTGATTATCTGGAGTACGAATTATTAAGCAAGAAAGAGGTCGTAATTCGTAAAAAAAAAAAACATGCCTCTATTCTACGCTGAGTTTCCAATTTTAACGTACTATTTATGACGTCGATAAGACGTCCACTTACGACTCTAACTTAACGAATAGAAAGGAGGTCGATATTGAGACTTTTGGTCCCCTCAACATCCCTATAAATAGACACGAGCTTTAGCTTGAGGCTCAGGGCGCAAATAACTGTCACGGCTGTGATATTACTAATGTTTGGATGCCATTCTAATATCCTTAAATATGCTCTATATTTGCATTGAAATTTTTACCTTTACCTTGGTACATACCATAAATATTACAAGGATCTGCCCATTGATAAACACTAATACGCGGTCCTGCACTTTGCTACTCATTGATAAACATTAATAAGCGAACGCGCTTGTACTTGTTTTTTAAAATAGTTTTTTAAGTATAATTTTAGAAAGATTTGCTAAAATCCCGTTGAAACTTTGCTAGAAAAAAAAATATATATATGCAAATATATATAAGAATAATATGTACGCGTATACATATTGTTACAGAAATCAATATTCATATAATTTACGCTATCATAATTGGCTAATAAAAAACTTTTCTTCTCGAATATTCCCTTGATTAACACGGATATCCTTAGATTGAAAGCACGAAATATTCACGGCTGGGATGAAAGGCTTCGGATTTCCAAAAGCGTTTAGTTTACTCGCACAGGTATAAGTTGAAGGAGTACGCGCCGCTCTGGAGCTATTAGTAAAATAATACGTTCAGCCGGGCAACGGTAACGATGACAGAGACGCAGAAAAGCTACCGAGAAGAGCTTAGGTACCCGTCTTTCAACGATTGCATTTACGTCAGTTCGTGCATTTTGCAGGGCGTACTTTAATTTCCTGGGGAAACGATTTTTCTTTTATGTACGGGTAAAACGTAATACGTATAGGATGAGTACTACTATAGTAGAAGTAGATATATATATATATGCATGTACCTGGGAGTGATAAATATTTACGGTCTAAATTTATCCCTAATGCTATATCTAACATCCAAATGATTAACCCACGTTAGTAGTTTTTACTGCTTTTAACTAGTTTTGTTCAAAAATAATACATCGTAGACAACATTCTCGCGTATCATAAAAAAAGCAAATGAATGGGTTTGTTCCTTATATTCTTATTTTGATCTGATGTAAAGAAACTACTGTTTTTTCTATCGTTTGTACGACTCAGCCCGCGAGTTAATCTCGAAATCCTCCTTGGCCTTTTTCCAAAGACATCGCCCGTGAAAATGTTTTTCTCTTAAGACAAAGTTTCAAGCGCTTCTCGCGGAAGAATTTTTTCTCCGATTTACAGGTGTATCTGTCGGCGGTGTTCGATGGTTTCGAGGAGTCGCTTCCGAGTACAAGAAGAATACCGGTAATAAAAAACGGAAGAATAACGACGTTGCGAAAGTAAAATCGATACATCGTTCGTGGACGTTTTAACGTTGATTGGTGTATTAACTTTAAATGCAGTGCGAATCGATTTTAAATTATAAAGTACTGACTGAAACTAAATAATTCACTTTGAACGGTGTAAAAAGTTAAACGGTGAAAACTACCCAGAATTCCTATTAAAGTACCAGATGGCGGGTACCATATGCTCGCAGAAGTAAACCAACAAACAAGAAATAAACATGCACGTGTAAATAGTACGTTCGTAAAAGGGAAGGATAGGAAACTCGGTGGTGGTTCACGATAAGTGGATCTCTCGAGCATCGATATACGCAAAACTCAAAGAGTTAACGCGGTCGAATAACCAAACGCTTCAATTACCGGAAGGTGATTAATAAGCTTCTTAATTTAACGGTTAATGCACGATTTCTGGAATACTCCCTGCTCTCAATTTTCATATTATTCCATAAATCGTCAAATTTCCTCACCGCGCTAAGCTGCGCGCATCGTTAAAAATGAGCCTGTCCATTGCCATTGACTAGAAAAAGCGCGGACAAAGTGGTAAACTGCAATGGAAATTTCAGTATCCAATGCCAGAGCACATTTTGATTTTCACAACAATTCACCGAATATTCCCACGATTCACCGCACAATTATGAAATATTTCCGCACTAAGCTTTGCGCGTTATTACAAATGATCGTCTCTGTTACCATTCTGATCGATAAACACGTGTAAAGTGTTTCAGTAAACTACGGTGAAGAGCTTTAATACACAATATCCAAAGTACGTTTTAATTTCCGCCAATTAAACTCGGTGGGAATAGGAAGATCGACGCATACCAAAAACCGCGGTCAGTTAGCGCGTTAATGTCGTTCGGGGAAGCGAAATGCGGAGGGTTAAACGATATTTCGTTTAATCTCGTCCATAAACCGCTTCACCCCCGCGCGGGTCATCCCGTTTCGCGCGCCGACCTCATCTCCTCTCCCCTTTCCTATCCTTTCCATCCACCAACCCCCTTCCTCGACTTCTCCAATTTCAATTCCGCAATTATACCTCATTATCCCCGAGAATGATCGCGGTAATCTGACCTCCGGTCGAGGGGCAGAGGGCAGGGCGAGAAGCAGAAGAAAGGGGCGAAAAGGGCGGCGATTGGAGAGACACTGCCATCGGGAAAAACCGTGGAGAAAAATGCGAGAGGAATAGCCGATCGTCTAAAAAAGTGTTTCCCACACTTTCGACGCGTGTGTACCCTTTCTATAATTTTCGTAACACCCAGTACCCCCAGTCAAAAAAAATTGCATAGTTATACATATTATATAGTATTACATGTACTGATAATAACGATGAAAATATATTTATATTTTCCTTTTTTGTACATAAACGAAATAACAGTAAACGAAGAAAGTAACGTAAGCTGCTTGTTGCATCAGGCGCAGCCACGGCTTGATGCAGCGCGTACTCCCACCAAACTCTTCCCATCCCCCAGGGGGTACTCGTACCACACTTTGGGAAACACTCGTTTAGAGGAACGTATGCAAAGTGTGAATTCTTTCTTTGGCAAAGGTACAAAACTCGCGTAAAAAGAGGTAAAACTGCGTTCTGGGTATTTTAGCGTTTAACATTGACTTCCTCGCATATATTAATACACAGACGTCGTGTTGGTTATGAAAATAATGCAGAGTAAATAGACCATCCAGTATTTGGATAATGCGAAAAAGTTTTTCTGATCGTCGAGTGAACGTGTACCAAGCATTAATTTATGGGATTGCGAGCGGTTAAGAGGAGACAGTTTCTTCAGTTCTGAGCACTTCTTGACACTTAAGTTTAATTAATTTGTATAGAGTAGGATACAAATACAAAGTTAGTTGGAACAATAGAGTTCCAGTGGACGTTCCAGCATTCGGATAATGAAGAAAACTTTTAACAGCCCACGGGAACGAGTGTATAAGAGGATAAAGCTCCGTTGCAAACATTTGTGCACTTAAGATTGATTTACATAGATACGACTATCTATATACAGATCGGTGGCTCTGCTCCGTCGCATTTATTTTCATGCGTAGAACTATGCTCTTACCGTGATTGCTTAGAACAATGCATTCCTAATGGAAATGCCAGCGTCCAAATGTTTCAAGTAACATCCTTGTCGACACCGAGTCTTCGACCATGTCGAGCACTGTCTTATATATGTATATCCCACATGCATGAATTAATCCTACAGTGCGGTAGGTGGCACATTGTTTTGTATGCCCACCTGAAAATTCCTTAATCATTTTACGGATAATACTATTAAATAATGAAATAATAAATAATTGAATAATAAAAAATACTAATAATTAAGTAAGAAAAAAAGAAAATAATAAAATATCTTTCAATCGCCAAAATTAAAAAATTGATTAGATATGACGCGATTGCAATGAAAACTAGAGTTGCAATTTTATTGACACAGCCATGTAAGAAACCTTATGTTGGAAAGCTGTAATGTACTAATGGACTAATTATCTAAGTTTTACGCCAAATGTTCAAAGTGGCGCCTCTCACCTGTGGATCATATTTTCCACGTGCTAGATGCATTGCAGATACAGAGCTTCTATCCATCTCTAAAAGACAAGTCGGAGGTTAAACAAAGTTAGCGGGTAACACTGAAAATCTAAGGAACGCACAAAGTTTGCACGTCACTGCGTTTTGTGTTGTATTCTGTGCACGGGTTCTCATGCTGAAAGTTAAAGGATGAATAAATCTACATGAAGGAGCTACGGTAATATACAGACCTGAAACTTTCCTGCGAAAGATTCGGATTCGCATCACGTCCGTCACCTCTGGATAATTCTCCATATGATAAGTATGCTTTTAAGACACGATTTTAAAGTAATGAATCTTAATATATTAAAGTATTGGCAGTATCTCCTAAGTTAAGTAAACGTAATAGCCGATGTGAAAATTCAGAGAAGGAAAAAAAAATCTATTTGACCAATACTAAATAAATTGTAAGTAAATATGTCGATATACTCAGATCCTCTCTTAAGAGTTAAGCAAATGCGCCGATTGTTAAACTTGTCGGAATATTCACGTTGGCGCGATGCTCAAAATCCGATAAAACTTTGTCGTTTTTGTGTCATATCGTTATATTCGGGATCATTATCGATATGGTGTCCTCCTACGGCTATGAAACGTGGCAATTTTATTTTCCAGACGGGAAAAGTGTCGAATTACTAAGGGCCTGAATTCTCGATTACCAGGGTTCTGCTGGCTTTCCAGCTCGTTGCGTACTCCTTGCTATCGTTATGTTGTAGTTCAAACTTTATTACTTTATCACGTGTTTATATTTTTCATTAAGGGGTGAAACACGGATAAATATTAAAAGCGCATTATACGGCGATTATGATAAAAGCTAAATTATATAAATTTTACGTGAATGTAATTCTCCTGAAAGGCGATTCTGAGAATATTGGAATTTTCTTATGGAGCGAAGAATTCCAACAAAAGATTTCTACGGAATATTTGCTCTAATTTTCTGTGTCATTACTCTGCAGTTATACAGGGGACTTAAAATTCACAGAAAATATATGAACAATGGAATTTATAATGGCACGAGGATCTCATTTAAGATTGAAGCAATAGATATGAAAAATACTGCCCAAAATTGCGTTCCGTCATTTTTCCCTTTTTCCTCCGATAACCGAGTAACGAAATCATCCTTCAGATTTATAACATACCTAAAAAATGATCGCAATAAAATACGACCATTAAGCCTTTTTGATTATTAAGAGCCCCATGGTTGCCTACAAAGCGCTCGGGGCTACCGTAGTAACCAACAAGAATTATCTCTGCGCCAACAACTCTTGCAACGACCAAAAATATGATGAAGTAATTAACCTTCTATAATATGTATAACGTTGTTTACCGCAAGTAATCATTTCCGTTGATGAAGGAAGACAGGAATAATTTTTGGTGCATAGTGAGTTTTGCTTTAAGGTTCGGTCACGAAGTTGTTCAAAAAAATTAATTATCCGGATAATACATCATGTTTACGTGACATTACTTTACGTTCGTAATTAAACATTTTTCCCTTTTATAAAAGAAGGACAAACAAAGAGCAGAAGTGAGTTCTTCAAATATACCATACAAGACTATTATGGACAGCATACGAAATGCACGTATATTATTCGAAAATATGTACGAAATATTTTACTGCGAAGCTCAAAATGCGCCATAAGCCCTCCTCTGCTGGACTATAGCATAATGAAAGACTTGATGTACGTATTCAGGGAATTCCAATATTGAGCGCTGAGGTATATCGGAGTCATGCCGAACGATCGTATCACTTGGAACGTTCTATACGACAAATCCTAGGTAATGGTCGGCCATGAAACGCCGACGTTCGTTTTACCGCTGGCACCTTCGCGAAAGCGCGATTCATGGTAGCTCGCCCCCTCAATGTTAACCGACGCGATCCTGCGGGAAGTGAAATGTTGGATCGGAAGCACTCGTGAAGTGAATTCCGAGACAGTCTCCCGTCGGACGAAGGGAGGCGGATATCGATCACGAATGGAGAAAATCCGCGAGGGCTAAAGCCACGTCGAATTGGATAAGTTTTCCAACAGTTTCAGACGTCGTTGTAATTACGAGCGAGAAAGTATCAGGGATATCCTGCACTTGGCGGGGCCAGAAAACGCCATCGAAGGATCTCCCCAAATCTCATCTTTTCACGCTCTAAATATATCCGGCATACATCCGGTAAGCTCGAAGGTTCGCGTGACTCATTTGACGAGGAGACTATTCCCAATTCTCAAGAGTACCTCGGCACACTATTATCTTAAGTGACGTCAACTTCGAAGAAGATTTATGCGAAGGAATACTCCTTCTCTATATTCGCAAATAAAGTAAAATATTCAAGGATTAATTAAGGTGTACTCGAGTGGATTTATCGTCGGACAGAAAAAGGTCTTTACTCTCCCTCGAAACTTTATTCTTGAAATACGCTCTACGTCATTGGTAAGATAATCTCAAGAGTGGGCTGAATTTACTCGATTCCATTGTTAAACGTTAATTAAACCCAGTGGTTTAGTACGGATTGAATCAAAATGGACGCAAGACACCTGTCATACAATTTTCTCCTTTCGATGGACCTCTTCAGGATAGTACGCGATGATTGGTAAACGGTCAAACAACGCTTTTTGCCCGTCCTACGGTATAATCATTACGAACATGCTCACGCGATCGAGAGCTCAGGGGCGTTGGGGAAACGAAAACGCACGATGAAAGGAAAAATATGAGCGGCGATAGGATAAAGATCAACGACAAATCCTCCTTTAAAAGGATTATTCAATGTAATCTAGAATTAGTCTCTTTCAAAGGGCTACGTTAATGCTAACGCGACAGACGCGAATCCCTGCTACAAGCAGAACCCGTACAATATCATATTTAACCAAGATGGTGAGTGATTCGAGCCAGAGAGTTAAAACGATTAAAGAGATGTTAACTGAAATTTTACCGCTTGTTAGGCGATGTCACGAATTAAAGCAGATTTAACACGTTCTCTGCCAACCTTATATGCCGTGTCAACCCCCTCAACGCTCTTAGAATACTCGGATGTTCCGCTCAACTTTAATCGCACAATATACATGGCATAAGTCAAGCAGCTTCGTCGCTACACTTATCGATACACGTGCAATATTACCTGAGAATTCGTATAAAGATGATCATCTTGTTGTACATTTTTTTTTTGCCAATAAAATACATCAGAGTCGTTAGTAAAACGTCAAAATGTCTGCGAGCGAAATTTGATTCTTCGTTCTCTCGGTTCACGATGATTACGCTCTCATACGGGCGATGAATCACAAACGATCCCGATTCGTTATGGATCGTGTAATACGTGCCAAAAATCATAAAAAAGTGGCAAGGTCCAGCCTAAGGCTAAGGGTTAAGCAAATCGGGGCTCCGGGCGGGCTACGTAATTGCGTTACCAGAGGGTTGTTTTTCGCCACAGCGGGCGTTCATCGTTGGTTTTACATTTGAGAACGCAACTCTCGTCAGCACGTTGACGTCGACGCCTCGGCCCCCTCCTCTCGCCCCGCCTCTTACCTACGCCGCCCACCGATCAAAACAAATCGAGTCTATGCCGCCTTTCGTTCCTGTAATTATAGCACGATTACGAGGTTGGCATAATGAACAACAACGGGCGGCAGAGGCAAGAGAGGGTCGTGAGCCAATGCGAGGCGCAAACGAGCTCGAATCCCATAGGGCCGAAAGACCCGGAAGGTCGTTGATCGTCGGATCAAAAGAATGTAGATCAGACTGGTACAATTTGTATCTGTCGTGGCGCGCGACGTCGGCAGAAATTGACTTTTATATGAGTTCCCTCGTTGTTTCCTTTCCCCTTCCCGTTTAAACGATGCCAAGGAGATTTCAATGATCAATTTCGCTAACGATCCACCGGGAATACGGCCTCTGAGTTTAGCCCTGTTAATCCTCGTAAATAAGCCATATTCATATTTTTGGCGGAGCTCTTGTCGAAAATCAGATGGCGATTTTGTTGGGAGATAATCGAATCTACGAACATCAAACGCATCGAACTCGGGGATAAGAAATGCTGGAACGTTGAAATAATTTTTATCGTACCTTTTTAAGCTTATTAAGATTTTGCATAACCGTGGTTGGAATTATATTAGTCGATCGTAGGTATATTCATGAACGCAAAACAGGGTGTTTACGCGCGGTATAATGCGTGGTCTAGCGTTTTTTATTTTTGCTTGGAATATTATTATGCTTATGAGCCTGCTTGATCGAACGTACGAAATAGAAATTAAAATAAAATGTATTTCAAGAGTATAGCCTATACGTAACGGCAAGTTGCAAAGAACTAATATGCTGTCGGTACCATACGCGATGAAGATGGAAGCGTATATACGGTTCAGCCTGCCCTTGGAGTTCTTGCCAAGGAAAACGTAAGATTAAAACGCCGATTATAAAAATGTATGATGCAGGACAGTATGAAAGAATAACGAAGCAAAGGTAATAGCAAAAAATGGGGGCAACATAATACGTTTCCTTGATCTTATCGATAGTTTGATTCTGGCTTATCTTCACGTTCACGTAAGAACAGATGATCGTAGGGGAAAAGGAAGCACGGATAACCGAAGATAGATGATAGTAGATGATTTGAAATGCATGCAATGGTCTTAACCTTTTCGGCGATGAGAATTCTAATGCAGTACGTGACCTAGTTTCGATGCTTTTGTAGGTACCAAGAAATGTAAATCTTTCCTTTCTCGTACATTATAAGCGGAAAATATGTGTTATGTTTACGAAAAAGATGGTATTTGTTTCTTTTACATTTTTTTTTAAATTAATGCAAGAAAAACTGGCATAGTTGACCGAAATAAGGTTTTCTAAGTCCTTACTAGCATTTAATATTTTGAACACAGTTACACAATTTATGTCGGTTAAACGATAATCGTGAAGAAATAAGTCAACACTTTAAATTCACTAAGCTTATCATTGTATGTGATATGAAAAATGTCAAATACCTTCCGACAGCCGATATTTTTTCGTTAGAAAATGAGCGGATTATTATGCGCGAGAACAATTTATATACATGCGCGCACACTTTAAAAATACATTATTATCGTATAAAAAAGAAAACAATCTAAACAGCTCTAAAGATCTGTATATTCTTCGCTTACTGATTTGCAAAAGAAATACTGTCTCCAAAGTTCCTATACCATTTTTATAGAAAAACACTTTTGATAAATCTTCGCAAATCTGTGAAATGGGGAGAAAATGAAGTACACCTATTATATTTATCGACAATGGCGATTTTTATCCGACGATGGGGGAGCTTTCCAAACAAAAGTGGCTAGCACATTAATAACCTGACAACGAAAGACACAGATTTATCTAATGTATTATTCAAAGCTGCGTAAAAACGATTATCCCCAAACGAATGCATTATTACTTGTTGCACATTAATTCTCCCTGTTACATGTACATTTGATATTGTGTGAACGTATATCGAACAAACAATATTACACTTTATCATGATGCTTGTCAGTATTCTTTGGCTTTCGCCGCATTCAATCCCCGCGTTCGATGTAAAATAAAAATAAATATTGAACTACTAAAATAATTTAGGCAATGAAATTTCAAAACGGATGAGCTTTTGACCAACAAATAGATTACATTATTTTAAATTAATATCTATATAACTGGATAACTTCCTGCATAACTTTTCTAACATAAATGATAGTATTTTTTTATCTCTGAAAACATTGTAATACTGCTGATATTCCTACTGAAAAATTTAAAAAAATGTTCGCGTATATTTCAATATTATTAAAAACATACTAACATTAATTAATCTTAGGCGCCGTGTTTTAGACTGAGAAATACATATAATTATCGATGTAAACCAATATTTATACAGAGATATTATTCTATATCCTAATATGTAAAACTTACAAAGTATCCAAATTCTTGACTAAATCGAGACGACCTTGTTTTCTAGGTTCGCGCCTTGCCTTTGTCTTTCGCTACACAAAAGGAAGAGCAAATAAAGGATCCGATGAAGACACAACGGCACTGTGGCGGCCAATACAAATTGAAATTTCACTGTACCTTGCAATTTATCCTATTACCGTGAAACACTTTCGAAATGCTTACGGAACGCTAGTACTGTCGCCAACATGCCGCGGAAGACAAGTAGGGAATCGTTGCTATATATCAATACGGACGAGTATGTAGAATAAACATAACATGCGATGCATTATTTTGTCCAAAGATCCGGGAACCACTTGACCCCCTTATCATTTTCGTCTAACATGAGACATTGGTGCAGAAGAGAATAAGATATAACTGCTATTCGAACGGTAAGAATTGCACAGAATACTTTATATTAGGTTGTTCAAAAATGTTCTTTCGTTATCCGCACGCTGCTCCTTTATCGGGCAATATTTGTACCAACATGAAACCTAATCCGCCACATGTTATAGTCTTTATTCTTTAGTCGCCTTCTAGTTCTGTGCATAGAATGTGAAACAAATATGCTGTGCACTTATTTTTTCCGTATAGAACGGAGGAAACTTTTGGGATAACCTAATATTTTCCCCAAACACCAATTTTAGAGAAGTTATTCTTAAAACTTTGAACAAAAATACATGATCGTATAAAATTACAGCCGTTAGCTCGCTATTTGTCTCAATTACAAGAGAAAATCATGCATTGAGGAAAATAACGATTGCCCAGCTCTCACCGCGTGGAGGTTGCTGCGAAGGAAAATCTGCCCACCCATCTTACCATTCAACGAGCGAAATTAGCATTGACACCAATCGTGGAAAAAATGAGATAAAAGCGTGAAGGTAAAAGCTAAAGGAAAGAGGGTAAAAGGTGGAAGCACAAGAAACAAAAAAAAATATTAATTAATGAAAGCAGTAGTGGTGGTGATCTTGTGCTTTAAGCAAAGAATGATGCGGAGTCCTACATTTCGCTCGTTATATAGTGGCCAGAGGGCAATGAAAACTTCAATCCAACAGCAAATAAAAAGGAAACAAAAAATCTCCATTTTCTAAAGCGACATATTCTAACGATTATACGGTTATGCACGTTTTAGATATCAATGTATAAAACATTTGAAATACAAATTGCGGATAAACTGTTATTTTTCATCATTTTTGGGTGTATTAGTGGATACTTCCTGCTTATATAAATTACTTATGTATACTTTGTATCTTTCAACCATTCAATCATCTTCATGTAACGGTCATATTTTTCTTACATGACACAACTCGTGATCTTTTTGGATTTGCGTATTTTGGTAGATGGGCTGAATTTTAATTCTTAAATTCACCGCGCTATATAATAGAGGGCATACCAAAACGTTTGATTTTTTATACAATCGGTATTTCAGAGCATTGGACTTAAAGTCCCATAAAAAGTTAGTGTCTACTTTATACCTCATCTGTGATACAGATCTGTTTCTTTTTTTAAATTTGTTTTTGATATCAGTTGTTACGGTCATTTACCCTATGCCTACTGTTTAAGATGGATTCCTAACCACCAGGGCTATAGTATACATATCATACGAAAAGATCTATATGCTCTTCTGTAGGTCTACTCTATACCTCTCTGTATCTTAAATTTAGAATATTTCCTACTTTACCGACAGTCCATCATTATCAAAAATGCAGGTTAAAAAATTCATCCAAGCATAGTCCTCAAACGATACATAACGCTCAATTAAATTAATTAAAAATAATTCACGGTTTTACAAGAATAATCTTTGCAACAGTATATGTATTCGTAAAATTGAAATTTGCAACGCATAATGTGCAAAATCAAGTCCAAATATAATTCCATACGTGTTGCTATTCTAAGAAAAGAAACAGATGCACGTAAAATAGTTTATGAAGATCAACATATAAACTACCATTCTTATATAAATACACTTGCTTCCCCGAAGCATCTATCGAAGTATTATTTCCTTTCTTAGGGACTTTTTCGTTCAACCGTGCGGAGGCAATTCTGAGCTGCAATCAGGGCGCCAAATTTTGAAACATCCTAGACGACAGACGTGCATTACTTCGTGTATACACTATATTTTTTCATTTTTAACAGATGATCGTATGTATTTCACGACTGAATATCGAAATTTTCTCAAATAAATGAATGAATCGATCAAAAAAGCACACTTATCGCATATGATATTCGGTCAGCTGAGCTGCCCCAGCGCCGAAGTCAGGCATAGGCGCGTGATCGTCTTCTACAATGACGTTTACGGATTCGTGACGTTTGCATTACAAAGTTTAGTCGAGGAAACACGGTTAACGGATTGATAGAATCGACTAGTCTTTCATAACTCTCCATCATATTCAGGGTGAAGGACAGCACCGATACTAGACCTAAGAGGAATAAGGGATTTTTTACAAGAGTATTCCTTCACGTGGGCTGCATCATTCGGCTGCTTTCAAACGTGACGTGCAATAGCAGAAGAAGGACGGAGCATGTAAGAAAGAGAGGTTAAGCCACAGACGGAAAAGAGTAAGAGAAGGAGAGCGAGACAGTGCCCGAAAGAGAGGAAGGTAGTGCCGAAGTTTTATCTTTATTATGCGCCGCTGAGTGAATTGTCAAGTGAAATCAGAAATGGCTGCCAACGAGCAACAGCGCAAGGTGAGTGGGCCCTTGTTCTACCCTAATATTCGTGGCTTAGAAACAACTTTTTACGTTCGTCCATGCCTGCGGTAAACTCGTAAGGTTTCCTACGGCCTACCAGCCGTTCTTGGCGATCAATCGTCCGATTCCGTCCCGTTGGTTTTGTGTCAAAACAGACGGTATACGTGCGACGTTTTGGTCGCGCCGTATGAAAAGAAACAACGACGTTCCGATCTTGGGTCTACCTCGAAAAATATCTGACAGGCCGAGAGGCACCAAAGGGTGCACGTATCGTGGGAATGGCATCGTGTATGCCCTTCGGAAATTTCTCGAAAAGATGTTCTCCATTCAAATATTTGCCAGATCATTGGCGCTTAGGTGGTGCACGCACATTCCTGTTTCCCCCCAAGTATTTACATTCGTGGGACCAGCTGTCAGTACGTGATACGAGCAATGTGTCACGATCCGATCGGACTGGGATGCATTGAATAATTGAGTTTGCATTTATCGCGTAAAAGGCGGCGTATAGAATGATTTCGAGTACGATAGCTATTCTGATTTTGGTAATGATGGTGCAATCGAAGCCGTCAGCGCTTAACGATATAAGCGAAAGCCTATGACATATGACAAGCGACATGTTCGAAATTGTTTCACGATTCGTCCCGCTCTTGTTCTCCATCATTTTTCCAATGCACGATTGCACGCTCGGTTTTCTCCAAGAGTCTCGAGAATGATATATGTCCCCGAAGGTATCGTGCTGCGCTTTCAGAATATTCCTCATTGATATCCTTCCGGAAAATAAAGCTGGTTACGGAAAGCGTGAAAATTAACATATGCCATATCGTCGTCACAGGTATCTCGTCTCTTTTATCGATGCTGCTTTATTGCATATAAATATATTACGCGAAGTCCATGTCAATGTCATATGTAGGATCGATGTATTTCACCACGATATTTTCTACGTTCGCGACACCATACGTGCCGTTTTTCTGATAGCATATACATACAATGTATTGCACGATTTCAAAACTATTCTTGCGTCATACGTGAAATTGACCTATCCCAATGTGGCCTTACTTCGGGGCCTTTAAAAATTTTTCGGGCAAAAAAAGTATCTAATTTTAGCTGTCGTAATTCAAGGTCTGGTAAAGTTAGCGTTGCTCGCAAAAAAAAAAATACGACGCGTTGAAATCGGTAATTTACGCACGAGCATGCTTGAAACGGTACGAAATATCCGTTTGCCATTATACGAAAAAAATAATGCGTTTTTGCTACTTGTCATTATAAATGCACCTCCCTTCTTGCACACGTAAACAAGATGTACGGACGCAAGGTTACATATATAATTCTTTATGGTACCCGGATTCGATGTTATATATACAATATTATATATACAAACGAAATAACAGTTTTTAATGAATTAGTTTGCATACCGCTGCGTACATTATTTTACATTTTGATATGGCAGAAGTTACTTTATGTCCACATAAAGCTTATGCAAATTAACTTTTGCATACATTATTAAACATCGTAACATTAGAAGTTATCTTGTATTCGACGATACATTGATGTTTGCTATTCAATACTCCTGATCCCAGATATGAAATAATAATTTTGCCTGTTATGTACATATTTTTATCGTGCCTTGTTATTGTACACTTATTAGTATTTGAGAAATCATATTGTACAGCTTTATTCGTCACAACCGTATTTAAGTCTCTTAAATATTTCTCTTAGACTGTTAATTTGAGTGTGTTATATGCAGGAATCCCGGGAAGTACGGGAACCAGCTCACCATGCACGGAGGCCAATGAATGCATTTCTGATTTTTTGTAAACGACATCGGGGTTCTGTACGTTCTGGTTTCCCGCATTTGGAAAATAGAGCTGTTACCAGAGTTTTAGGAGAATGGTGGGCTACTCTGCATCCAGATCAGAAACGTTCGTACACCAATCTTGCACAGGAGGTAAGTTATGTTGCAAGAGGTAAAAAAAACAACATGCAGAATGTATATAAATAATAGATATGAACATTGAAAAAATGATAATGTTGTGCTATATTTTGTTGTACATATTTAAAATTGTGCAGAATTTTAAGTGAAACGTGTCATTTTTATCATCGAAAAATACATGGATATAGATATATCAATATACATTGTTTTAAATTTCAAATATCGTATTTTCAGTACAAGGATGCATTCTTAAATGCAAATCCGGATTTCAAATGGTACAAATTACCTGCCCCCCCACTGCGTACTTTAACTACTAGGCCTACAAATAAGAAGATAGATGTGAATACAGGAGAACAATCCATAGCAAGTGTCAAATCTGAATACGAGTCTTCCACTTACATTAAACAAGAAAAAACAGATGGACAATCGATCCAGCCAGGGAAGTTAGCGGATGAATCACAAATTGGTGGCCTCAGTTCTTTGTTCACGCCTCAAAAGATGCAAGTAATCAAAGAAGAAGAAATTATCAATGGATCTGCAATCGAAAGTGATGCTACAGTTCCAAAACCTCCTAAGAAAAGGTATACAGAGATGTCATTCCTGCCTGATCACAAAAGGGAGTGCAAAAGTGATCTTTTTGACGTGAAAAAAAGAAAAAAAACAGAATCAAACAACAATGAGCAACAAGAGGAGGTACAGTATAAATCATATGTATAATATTTCTTTTTACTGTAAATTACTAAATAATTATTTGGTGCTTCATTTAACAAAGTCCTTCTCTGTACATAGAACACTGAAGACGAGATGAAGCACGAGGTAAATTCCTTCCTAAATAGAAGCATATCGTCGGAAGAGAATAGTTTTCGAAGCGAGAGGACATGCAAAGGCTTGCGTTATCAAAAGTTCCTTGCAGAACAAATGAAAAATGTTGGACCACCCAGCCAACAACCCAAACGAAAGCGTATACTGGGCCAAAACAGGTAATTTCCAATCATATCTATTTTTGGTATAATAACTGAGATAAAATACATGTTTGTATTTTATATCACCAGTGTGGAAGGTCAAATCAACGAAAGGAGGAATTCCATGTCTTCAAATGTAAGCGAGAAAACCGATTCTTTAAGCAGTGAAGGTGGTAATAGTTCGCGTGGTGAATTAGAGCATCTTGTAGACAGGTAATACACTTTTCATGTTTTGTGTATATTTTTATTCTTCACATTTATCTCTATTCTTGATATATTATTATTTATAAAGCGGCGAAGGAATTATCGAACCATCGAAACCAGAAGAAACCGAAACCGAAGGTGCGGAGAGTGCTGAAGATCAGACCGATTTTGGGCCCTGGACCGCCCGTAAAAGATTTCGCGCCGAGTAAGTCGTCGATTCTCACTCTATAGATCAAATTTCTAATTGAATGTGATATCAAATAATTCTTCTTCGGATATTCTTCACATTGCACCCATGTAATATGAATATCATGTTTAGGGACTTCAATTTAGAAAAGAAAATAGAAGAATTACCTTCGTTGAGTCTGGAGGAATTTCAAGAGAAGAAGAAACAGCAGCGCACGAAGAAGAAGAAGATAGTTCAAAAATTAACATCAGCCTCAACGAATAAGAGGCATCAGAACAATATTGCTACGGAGGATACATCAGACCATCAGCAAAATCGAGATATGGCGTACAAGGAAAAAGATCATCCGGAAGACGGCGAAAAGGCCCATCTAGTTGGGAGTCAAAAGAGGAAAGCGAGGAAGCAGAGCATTACGCGGAATGCGGCCGCCATGGCTGGTTCCAAGCAATCCGATGATCAAGGCCCGAATAAATGTAAGTACGGTTACCATACATACCGTATGTTTTTTAACATTTGCATTGTATGCGCCTTCCATAAAATATTACACGCCTGAGCATACATTTTTATTCAGAAAGGTGAAATGTAATGTACAACTTATAAATTGGAAACTTCGAATATCGTGTATTCTTCGCAAATTTCGAGAAAGTACATTTAAATTTTTGCCGATTATTATGCAAAAAGATGGTTAGAAAAAAAAGTAAGATGTTTTCCCAACTTTTGATAGCATGGTGCGCATCGCCGGACTTAGAAGCACTGGCGTGTCTCGCAGCGGTTGCCGCCAACAGAACAAAGCTTACCAAACACAATGCTTAATTACATTACGCATCGACATTCGGCGGTGGTTCTCACTTGAAACTTGCACTATGTAAACCAAAACCTTATCGAGTCCTTATTTCAATAGACTTCTCCTAACGTCAAAGGATTACTAGGATAACAGCTTTGAGTACAGCTATTGGCGATATCGATTCGGTACCGCTAACATAAATGTTATTATCATTAATATCTTTATTGTTAACCGCCATTATTATGAACATTAATAACACTAGTACTATTCCATTGTTGAACGTGTAAAGATGTTTCTTTTTATATTATAGAAATATTGCGTAAATGTCGTCGACGTATGGAAGTGTTAGTTTACATACTTTATTACGTGGATAAATACGTGGTAATCGTGTCTGGAAAAAAAGAGGGATTCTTGCTTTTTCCTTGCGTTGCTCGTGATTATCCACTTTATTGCGCATCGTTTGGCACTCGTTATTACCTTTGGTGCCGATGAAATTTTCTTGTATCTTATCCGATTTAGATATGCCTACTTCTAATTCTAATTCCTTGGATGCTGGATGGCCGTACGCTACAGTGGCAAATGATCAGAATGAAGCATAGAATCTTTACATCAAAGATGATACAAGAATCGGTAGAGGAAAGCAGTACAATTTTATATAACAATGTTACTGGAGGACAGGTTTAACGTCATTGATGATAAACTTATTTTTTGATTAAGATAAAACACTTTACGATTCAGAACTGATCGTGACGACTATGTCCTTTAACAGAATCGTTTAATTGGCCGTTTTATCGTATCGACGTGTTGTAATTAAATGATGGTTACTATCTTTGTTATTACGCTCTACAAATACTTTACCTTCGTTCCGTTATGTTCTATAAATTCTTCATGTACATAGAAATAGGTGCAGTATTACATATACATATATATAAAAAAAAAAAAAAGAAAGAAAGAAAGGAAGAACGATATCCTTCGTGATTTGAACATCAAAAAAGAAAAAGGATATAATCAAAATGCACAGATGTGCACTAGACGTCAACAGTGACGAGGATTACGACACGACGATGAGGGTGGCGGTGGCAATGAGAGGACAAAGACGATAAAAAGCGATTAGCGTTTATTAAGCGGTTCTACATGCGTACATGTGAATATACATATTACAAAATGCATGTAACCTGGAAAGTATAAATATTGATATTGTTGTCGAATGTGCCCGCAGCGAGGAATGTATGTATACGTGTATGCATGTAACGTAACGATAAGACTAGACTATATATGTGTGTATGAATGTATATTTATAATATTTATATCAAGCAACTACTATATCTAGTATTAAGGCCATGAAAATGCGGCTCTGCGCTCTGTTTGAGAAAGTAAGAGACTCGTCTGTGATTTTGGCTAAAGGAATTTTTAATATTTTATATTTTTCTATTGATTTTCTCTCTGCTTTTATCTCCCAATTTTTTTATTTCGCGAAAGGCTAACTCCAAACTATCTTAGCGAAATGATAGGAGCAAGTAATACTAGTAAGCTTTTCTGTACTGTGCAAATAAGTATATCAATTATATTTCAAACGTGCCTTGAAAATGATATGAACGTAGAAATTAAATGACGACCAAGAATATATTTTTGATTGATTTGATTCTTCTGATGGTCTTTTGGCTTTTACACTTACACCCTTCACTTTTCTAATCATAAACGAGATACATGATTTTATACGAAGGCTTAGTTGCCATCACCTGAGTAACTCGTGAAAATATCAGGGGAAAGAGTTTTGAATTTTACTGCACAAAAATCTATGTACCTAGCTTTAAAAATGTTATTTAGAAAAACATTTGCATATTTGCACATTTGTGTATGTACATGCATTTAAATGTGCATATATGACACCCGCATATATATATATATACACATATATATATATCTATATACATACATGTATGTATACCTATACATATTTACTTGTAACATATTGTATACCGTTTATATGAGTAATAAAGATATAATATTTTGATGTAACTTCTGCAATACTTGTGCTGAATCCAGTTCTACATCTTTCCTTATCAACGCGAATAACGATGACAGCATAAGAATTAATTATTCTTGATATAAATACTGTAAAAACAGTTAATAATCAAAGCGAGCATATACCGCTTCACACTTCCATTTTTAGAATCGTCAGAGGTTTCTGGTAAACAAATACTAACTCGCACTTGGAAAAATCTCGTTTTTCCATTTCATTACATTTATCGACATTTACATTTTTTATTTTACCATATAAAAGTAGTGAGGTATTGTTTGAATAATGAAACAATAACAAGTCAGACATGCCATTAATTTGACAAATACTTATCGATAACCGTTTATCCTCGTCAAGTCGATAATGTAGAGGCGTCATCACGAAACGTTATATTGCAACATCAGGAATATCCACGGGCGCTACGATCGTGTATACCAAACATGCGATATATCAACGAAGGATTTCGTGTCTATGGATCCAGAAACTTATGACTTTTCTATTAATAACATTTGTCGTTTCATTGATGCTCGCATGGCCTGGCGAGTATACAAACATACCAACAGTGATATGGCCGCAGTGACAGCCTCGTGATCGTTACTTCGTTTGACATATATCATCCGCATCAGCAGTACGACAAAAGTTTTCATTGAAAGAAACTTGATCAGGAGAGGGACTCGGACGATAGCAGGATGGGTGTAATATTTTTAGAACATATCGGTGGCGCACGTCTGTTTTCGTGTGCCTCCTGTGACACTAACCTTACAAACAGGAGTCAACTGATTAGCACACGTTTCACAGGAGCCACTGGTCGAGCCTTTCTTTTTAACAAAGTTGTCAACCTCAACTACAGGTACATTTCTTCCTTTTTTTTTTTCATCGCGACTCCTGTAGTTTACTGGGAAAAACGATTATACTTTCTAAGTCTTGGATAAACATCCAAATGACATTTGTCGTTTACCATTATTTAATATGCCTATTTTATATAGTGAGGTACAAGACAGAGTTATGCTGACTGGGCGTCACATGGTGCGTGACGTTAGTTGCAAAAATTGTGACGCAAAGCTTGGATGGATATATGAATATGCGACGGACGATAACCAACGATACAAAGAAGGGAGAGTTATTTTAGAACGCGCCTTGGTCACCGAAAGTGATGGAATGGGAGAAAACATTTAATATTGGATAATAATTAGTGTAGAATAGAGTTAAGATATATTATAGTTATCAACTTAAATATATTCCCAGATTATATATTTTAAATTTGTCAGCACTTGAACACCGTTCAAAGTTTCTCACTTTCATATTTCAATTTTCATGATGTATCACCTACCTCATGGCGCCTGTTGCGTACCTTTTGGGAATTAAGTGAAAATCAAAATCGCAATTATGAGGCCACCTCCTGAGTATCGCTGTTAAATATTTGAAAGCCCACAATGTATTTTCCCAAATTTATATCCCTCAACATTTACCAAATGTATATACTTCATTAAATATAATTTGCAATAAATAATAATTATGAATAAGAGTCTAGATGATATATTTAGATGCACATGTAAATAACGTAGATGGCATGTATTCAGGTAGCCACGCAATAAATCGTATAGAGCCGTAAAAATAAAATTCAACGGACATTTTTGTAAAATTTCTTCTAACTTTATGGACACAAATACCGAGAAATCGATGGTAAATGTTTACTCGTCGATGGAGCATGCATGTTATTGCAGGTCTACCGCTACACGTCTACACAAAACTGTTGTTATTGCTCATTCCATGTATATAACAAACATGATAAATTTATGGAAGCATGACGGTTCAACGCGTTCTCCTTATCTTTCTACGCTTTCGCGGTTGGCAATTACCAGCAAAAAGGCGGTATTATTAGTACAACGAACCATACGAATTCACATGCGGCATACGACAAAGTCGTAAACAAGGCGTTCGTGGTATTTAAGACAAACGGGCCGCGCCCCACTCTGCGACTCGATTGGCTATTACCGGTGGAACCATGTCCAATGGTAGAAATGGAGTTCTGCAGCGAGTCGCTACGACGAACCAGTGTGGTCACGTAGGCCCACTATACCGCATGGTGGATAGATGTTTCCTCTAATCCAACTCGAAGTAAAATGCTGTAATCGTGTATCGTGCATACTTCGCAAGGGACATAACGATCCTGTGAAGCAATCGCCACCGGCCACGCTATCGGTAATTACAACTGTTTATATTCGGGTTACTTTACGGGTAGCCGACGACCGATTCGAGCGTGCAATTTGTTGTTTGCTGTTTGGCTCAATGGCCGAGCACTGGCCTTACAGCAGCAAGTATACTCGGTACATGTATATAATGGCATCCCCGTGTATTCTAAACGGTCGCAAGAGCTATTCGTTTTTCGCATCGGGACGTTAAGCTCGCGGTTGATGTTGCCAAACGTGTTTTTTTTCATATTATTTTGTTTGTCGCCTTCTTCGTTCTTTATTCTTTCTCCTTTCCTCCATACTGTCTCATGTATACTCGGATACGCGGTATCGACAAAGCGCCTCGACAGTTTTTGTCGGTAATTAAAGAGGATGTGTAATTGGAAATTAAATCTGTTTATGCATCCACGAACGCCTAATGGCGTGGTCCTACGACATCGAATTAATTTTCGTTTTTGAAAAACCTATCTTATCAATCGTTCTCAGGCATAAAAGTCTGGCATACGATGCCATTGCACTGCCGAACGGATCTCAGCAGGATAGCTATAAATACACACGCATCGCGGGGTAAACAAACTTGACCTCAGTGGAATTCTTATCGAATGCGTATATGTCGATGCAACGTATACAGATGATTTTAGGTTATGTCGTGGGTTTTATTTTTCTTTATGCATATTTTACGTGGTAAAATATTGTAACTCAAAATGATGGGTTAATGCGTTCAACTATATATTACCGTTTGCGGTTCGTCAAGAACAATGCTTATGTCGATTTATAGTACCGAAATGTGATTTTAGACATTTCTTTTATAGAAATTCTTAGAAACGTTACTTAAAATTTAACTAAAATCATTTTAATGCATAATAAATGTTTTAACATAAATGCTGTATTAGAAATAATTTTGATAATTCTGATTTGGATTGTTTCATTGTTTGATGATATTTTATTAGGACAGGTAGTGGAAATATTTTAGGTTATTGAAAATTATTCTTCTTTGAGATAGAATATTACAGATAATGAGACATTCAAAATGAATACTAGTGCACGAAAATTATATCAAGCTTATAATAAAGCGTAATTTATTCTGCTTTTATCTCAGAAATTAGGCATAGCCATTCGAAGGCAGACCAGATAAAGTTGTTTTAAAAAGCTGCATAAAGATGAAGTGGTCCCCTGGTGCTTTATTCTGCGAGCAGGTTGGCGAACTTACTCGAATGTTCTCACAATGGAACGAGTGTGAACAGACTGTTGTTTTGTATGCTCTACTTCGCCGTATTCCTGCGGTTCAAGCAAGATTTCTTGCACAGGCAGTACAACACTCGTTGCATTCTGTGTCTGAATTGGATACCCAAGAACTGAATGCAAATAATCCAGGTAATATCACTGTCTAAACATATATAAGGCCCTTTTTTCTTTTCACGATGAGACTGTGAAAAATTACGTACGTGTATTTGTTGCTCGATCAATACTTTTCTATCCATGAGAATCTTTTGATTAAAGTTGCTCAATGATTTTTTCAGCTTTCATTAATTCTTTACTGTCAGAGTCAACAGAAGTTGCTATTAATCAGCTTTTGACACACCTGCCTTTGTTGAGGCCTGGAAATGTAGAATGCAAGCAATGTTATTTGGTGGCAATACCTGAACTAGTAAGTCATTGTGTCACAACAGGGCAGTATACTGAACAAACTCAACAACTTTTAAGTTACACTCTGATTCACCCGGCTATAACTAGTCAAGACAGGCGCTCATTAACACAGTGGCTTAGACATTTAGAAGAGCGTATTAGTGGTACACCACCCATTCATAGCCTGGAAGAATATGCAAGTACTCCCATTAGGTAAGTTTATTGGTGATGCATGTCTTTACATGTACCGTTGCTGCAAATTTTTTTTTTAATGTAAAATATTTGTTCAGTATCGCTAGATGGGACAATGCATGGCAGAGAAGTTCAAAACAACAGCAGCAACAGACACAAAATGAACAAATAAATCTGTTTGGTACACAACCAAACAGTACGTTTAATTTGCAGTTTCCACCACCAATAACGCGCCAACGTCGATCAAATAGTCTCACACCACCAGTCGCTCCACCACATCATTTGGAAGTCATCGATCGAAGCAATAATGCCAATTGTTCTACCAAGCATAAGCCACGCAGTTTTAGTATCTCCGGTGATCATACAAGTCAGTTTAGGAGATACATTATCATTGGCGATGTATATATAGATATGAATTTATTATTATATTAAATTCATTCATAGGCAGTCTTGTTGGATTAGGGCCTCTCAGTCCACAGAGTTCCTGTGCAAGTAGTGGCAGTGAGGGACGTTCAGACGAAACATCAAACAGATCTCTTGCAAGTGGAATGAGAGGTGTGAACAGTTTTTTAATTGACAGTCTTTCATTTCTTGGAAATTATAATGCAATTATTTGTTTTTCACTTTGCATTCCAGATGTACCATCATGGCTAAAAACATTACGTCTTCATAAATATAGCTACTTATTTGTCACATTGAGCTATGAAGAAATGCTTCAACTAACAGAAGATCAATTGGCCGAACAAGGCGTGACAAAAGGAGCGAGACACAAATTGGCACTCTCTATTGCTAAATTGCGGCAACGTTACGCTACTCTATTGAATCTGGAAAAAGATTTGTTACAACCAATGCGCGACAGCACACAGTCTACGTCGTTCTTGCAAGGTCCGACATTGCTTGTCAATACAATCGATGAATTAAAAGCAATTCTGGCCACACCACTAAAACCGAGCGAAGAAAATGATCATCAAGACATACCCGCCCAGTTCACCAAGGTTGTTGGTAAATGTAAGTTTACTTGTACTGAATATTCACTCAGTATTGTAGTGGAAAACATCGCCTACAGAATGCTGCAAATATAATCAGTTATTTATATACATTGGATTTGCTTACAGTATGTACCAGGTTGGCATTAGATAGTGTGGACGATGGCATTTTATGTGCCTGTATCAACATATTGGAGAAAGTATTGCAGCATGACTGCTTTACTCCAAATCAGAAGGAAAAAATTCAGCAGTGGCGTAGTAGACTTGGAAATCCACGCCCAACACCAAAGTAAGAGAAGCAAATAACGATCATTTCTTAAGTCTTTGTTTGTAGTAGAAGAGCTTGCAATATAATGTTTGTAGTAGACGATTAAGCAATGCGTGCGATCCAAATATTGCCAATGAGAAATTTTTATGTTGGTGATTTTAGATGGCAACATAATTACGGTTACAACATCAGGAGGTATGGTAATCCGCAGCAGCACAACAGAAAGCCAAGCTTAAATTTGGGCCATATTCACAATTCTTATCCACAGAACAATTCCTTTATGGTTAGCGCTCACAGATATAGCATATCTACACCGTACCTACAGAATAATCAGAACCAAAGCATAAATCAGAACATTTTACGTCCAGCCCACGCGGCCGAAAAACGACCCAGTTTACAAGAAACTAGTTTGCAGGTAAATACTTTAGTGTTACCAAATTTTTTAAGAAGGTATCAACTTACTTATACCGCTTACAAGGTTATTAATAACGTCTATTAAATATTAATTGATGTATTAATGTGAATATCATATCGTACATTTCAGCAGTTGCAAAGAACATTACAACGTACATACAGTGCACCGAGAGACCACTTTCTTGGACAGTCCGGCAATACACCAGAAACAACAGAGCCAGAAATAAACTCTCGTCTCGAGTCACTCTGCTTACGAATGACGGAGCAAGCTCTCGGTGGATTCGGCGAAGCCTAATCCCTCTCTTCATTGACTGGATCTGCAGTAAGTTCTGTCTCGGAAGTTTATAAAGCGATGCATGTCCGATTTCGTTTGCTAGATCGAAGGCAGAACTGTCCTCCGTAGATCCTGTAAAGGAAGAACTTGTGCGCGACAGTAAAGCGGACATTCTCGCGCTGCAGCTTGTCGCAAAACGCGTACGCACTCACGCTTTAATAGCCCTACCAAATGAAATGTCCTGTATACGTGACATTGCTAAGAAAACTCACTACGACGTCTAAACGACTCGTAAGCAAGTAATATTTTTTATTATACCCAATGCAATGGTACTATTTAATGAAATTGACAGAATTTGGCAAGCCAAATGCTATTAGAAAGATAGATTCTTTCCTTGACAATTATCTGCATCTAAACGAATATATTAAGGGAAAAAAGGAAAAAAAAAAAGAGGTGTATATATATATACGTGTATATGTGTATATACATATGTTTATGTGTATATGCATATATATATATCTATATGTATATGTATATTTCTGTGTGTACACACACACGATAGGATTTTATGAGAGAGGTATTAAATCATATAACTTACAAAAGGGAGATGGAAATGATACATCACATCACCGTGCGATGTTTGCAATATTATTTTTCATGTTATCCATTTCGGGAAATGGAAGTCGTCTAATTTTAAACGCCAGGACACATTATAATAATGTAATGTAATTCATTTTATGAACGGACTGATTTTAATTCTTTTTATCATTATTATCGTATCTATTATTTTTTATTGTTACTATTAACACTCTATTACTGCTACCGCCGCTACTACACTACCACTCCTATTACCACGATTAGCACCAATATTATTACTACTATTACTACTACCGCTACTATTACTCCCACTATTACTCTTACTACTACTACTACTACTACTACCCACTATTACTACTACGACTATACTACTACTACTACTACTACTACCATTACTATTGCTACTGCTCTTACTACGAATATTATTACTATGACTACACACTAGGTTATTGTCATCTCTATTACTATCGTTAGGACATCAACTGAAACTATCGCTGTCACTACTAAGCTGTTGCTGCTTTTACTTTTTTTCCTGCTATTTACCGCTATCGCTATTCCTATTCCCATTACTATCACCGCTACCGTTGATGTTTGCTGTAACCACCCTTTTCACCATCCACATTGCCATCAATGGCGCTGTAATTCTCTTAAAAACCGTGAAAGTAGAGGAAGTAAACTTGGAGATGGCGGCATTGGGTTACGAATATCGGGAGTCGCCTCGTCGATTTTCGAATTCGACCGGTAGCCGTAAAAGTACTTGAATGCACCATCGTGTTTTTCTATTCATTTAAGAGAATTGCCGCGCGTCCCTCTTCTTTTACGCTGAGAATTAGGCTGAAAGAGCAAAAGGGAAGATAGAATATTACGCGTTAAGGGCCTTAAGGAAGCATAAGCAAAACATAAAGATGATAAGACGTTAACGTTGAATGGGAATTAAAAGATCGAAGTAGCATACTACATCATATCTCCTGGTGTAACATCGAAATCTGTGGCTTTAAATGCTAAGCATGAATAGCACCGTTCTATACACTAGCACTTTGATGTAGCATCGCGAGTGACGTAGCATAATATTTTCGTGCAACAAGAAAAATAAATTTATTAATTATGTAATATTAGTGACTAATACTGATTAATGCGAAAAAAAAAAAATATAACGAAAGACTGAATAATTCACGCGCTGTAAGTCGTTGGATTTCGGATGTGAAGCTCGCACATTCGCCCTTACGCTTCGTGGGCGCGTGAATAAAATAATTGGAAGACTGCGGAAGGAAAAAAACCTGTCAAAATATTAAGAATTAAGGAGTTACGAGAGAATACGGAGCGAATGAAAATAAAACTAGCTGTATTTAGATCATAACGATTAATGTAATATTATACTCTACTAGATTTATAAGAAGCTATGTAATGGTGCGCGGTGATTTCTCGATCGAAGAGTATCCTGCCGGTAAAGAACTGTCAACCGTCTTAGTAATAATTGAAAGGAGTTTTACGTTAATCATGTTTTTATCCTGCGAGATCTTGCGTCCAATTCACGACACGCTATCCGATCGGATATTCTTATTTTTTTCCGAAAACGAAACCTTAAGAATTTCAGGACGAATGGTCAAAAGCTAGTCAAACGAATGCGACTCTAATTTCTACCCGCTATGTATAGATATTATTTGTACATTAATTTTACATGCACAGAAAAAGTGAGGGTACGGGCGCGCAATAAAAGTAATTAGCGTCAACTTGCGCGAAAATATGCCGACAGACTGCTTCCAAGCGACTGGATGAAAATTCCTTCGCGGTGCGATCAATCATTTCGCACCGAGACGCAGTATCTAATCCGATCAACAAAGGCAGGACCTAGGTAAATAAGAATGCAGAGATGTTATCCGCAAGAGAAAAAATCCGCAAAAAGAAAGAAGAATAGCGTAGCAAAGTATAAGCGCCCGCGGTTGATTTGCCGATCGTCGTCCTTTGTTCACGTCGTTCGACGACACACAGGTACTTACTACGGCAAAACTGTTACCCATTCACGATTAAATAAACGACGGCCATCGGCAGAGAGGCGCGCGGCGCGATCGCGCCATTTGGCGACATCGAATGGATAAATCCTCCATTGAGCAAAACCGCGATTGCCTTTCGTGCCCTTTAGAATTCGATTCCACACGATCAATCACAAGAATTCACAGTCCGCGACCGTGCTACCGAATCTTGTCATTCGCGCGTCATCTTCCTTTCGTCTACGAACTTTCGGACCTTCATATCGTCCCCGAACCTTATCCATTCTATGCGTCAGGCTTATTTCGCTTTACAAAGGGAGACGGCAGAGGTGGAAGGAAAAAGTCGAGAAATATTAACGAATCGATAACTGTAGAACAGGATATTCTCTTTGGCCGGATACTTGCACTTCGGGCAAGCTACTTTTTACACGAGGATCCAGACGCACGGAGTGTCCCCAACTCGTTGTCAAACCCGAGACTGGATAACGGCTCGATGCAAGTTTCCGGCCGAAAACGTCGTCTCCGACGATTACCCAGGTAGCAAGCGCCGATTGTCGTACGATCATAAGCATCATCCGGCCGTATCATATGCTTAAGAAGTTGTTAATCGCAAAGGCGTGAGGGAAAAAAAATAAATCGCGACGACACATGCGCTGGGTTCGCTTCCTCGATCTTAGAGGCCCGCCTGCACCTTGCGTACGTTCGCGTAGATACCAAAGTATACCACGACGTGTATCGCGCGATGCACGGACCATCGATCTCGTATATTTTGATATATATCCGGAACATACTCGAAGAAAAAGTGAGAAAGAAGAAAAAAAAAGAACGCTTTTCCAAGTATGACGGCGGCCCCGGCGTCGGACCATGCCGAACACCATTAACACGTGGCATGACCTAGAAATTATTACCGTAAATAATCTAAGCTGTCGAGGAAAAAGATTTCCTTCCGCTAAAGAGACGGACGTCTTTGCGTTGCTACAAGCTCCCAAATCGTCAGATTGCTAACTGGGATATTTTACTCGGACAAGCTGGATAACTTGTAAGAATGCAATTTTTGTACTGTTATAACGTTAAATAGACGAAGGTACACCGACGTTGTAGCGTAAAGAAACATTTTTCAATAAAAAGATTTTTCATAGGCAAAAGATATGAAATACCGAGAAGCTTAATTATGCCCCTCCCGCGATTCGAATTACCTGCTTCTGCTTTATCTCGCTTTAAGTGATTTAAAAAAAGAACAGGACACGCGACTTGATTAACTAACGGGATTAAACAAATATTTAACGAACGGTTAGCTGAAATTACGTATCGTTCTGTGTGCGACGAACTGTTAAATGCTGGAGGACGATTGACCTGCGACGCACATGCGAAGCCATGATTCGAAGTGCACCTGTGATTCTATTTATACGATGACACGACAATGGTTGTAATCTTCATTAATTGTCATCAATGTGTTGAACATTATGAAGCGATGAGTGTAGTACGTAAAACTGTCGTATGGACTGCGAAAAGAAACCTCCGTGTAAGATGTTTTGATCGAACAGCTCGTAAAATCAATTCTTATCTTTATAGCACTCTCCCTCTCTCTCCCTCTCCCTCTCTCTCTCTCGCTCTCAAATGATTAAGACACTAAGATAGGAGTAGACGCACATTTTCTCTTCCTTCTCTCATCGATACCCGTGCACCTGTGCATAATAAAAACAAGTTAGGACAGGAGTAATGGGATAAGCGCTGATCAATGACATACCTCCTTTCCCTTCTATTCAATAGACATTTATTTTTCTTTATCACGATCGGTACAGTGTAGAGCGACGGCTGTGGCCGAGCAGAGTGGTTTGGACGAAGGAGAGGTGGTACGAGGAAAGTGGAGAATATAGAAACGGAGAACATTTTCCTTGAATAAGAGCCATCTTACAGATGCAAAAGGGAGGAGATGTGGTGGTGCGCGCAATCGTATGACCAGCGATTTCTGGCAATGGCATTCGTAGTTCAGCTTAAAATCATATCTTACGAGAATACTCGCTACAAACGTTCCTCGGAAACGTGATCTAACCGGCTGGTAAGAAAGGATGTCACAGCTATGAGAGTACGCTACTTTCCCTTACACGTATGTACAATTTTCATCGACGAGGAGGACCGATCGCACGATGTATGGGCTCCTCTGCGGGTCGATATCTCGAATAGAAGTACTACGAAGCTCAACGCAAATCCGTACGACTAGTCGATAACAAACTATAGAAGTATAGTCAGCCGCCGGACCGTTATCCCTAAATCATAAATTATCAAGAGCTTTACAGATTTCTTTCGTACAAAGAAACATACGGTATAAGTGTGTGTGTGTGTGAGTGTAAATAGCGTTTATACAGCCCTCCGTTCGTGCGCCCTCCGATTTCTATAAAGACGAATCGTGGACAAGCGAATCGGGTGCAACGAGGAGGATAGCGTCGCACGATTATCGCAACTCTTGTGTATCCCTTTATTATGACCCGCGCACGGCAAGCGCTCGATCGTTCCGCACAAACTGGGAACCTTTCCTCTCCTTGTTAATCTCTTTGGTTTTGCAAATATTCGAGTGGAGTACAAACGGGCCGCTAAATCATATCCACCTTACGTCGTCTTAAACCGGTTAACCGTCATTATCCTATTTGACATCGTGTACTAACGTATAATATGGCATTACAAAAATTTACATACGGCCCCTACGACGCCCTTAAACTCTATATGCTAATAATACTATCGGTGTCATGCAATATTAGTGCGACGTTGTATCCGTAAAGAGACGATAGGTCATCGTAATGTACTAGATTCGGCTTTACTTCCTTTATATTAATCCCGGTTTTCCTCCCCGCCTTTTTGGCTCATCCGCTACGCTATCGGGCGTATGATACGCTTAGAATTGGCAGTACAGAAAGAAAGTGTGCGTCGAAACGAAAGGTACGACGCATCGGGGATAAGGATTTATCTCCCGTGCCGCGCACATCTTCCACGGGCGTCTTGTTATTCCTTACAACTTGCCGAGAGCAGTCTCGATTCCTTTCCAATATTCTTAAGCCGTACACTTAATCAGCGCCTCACGCAAACCAACATTTCACCTGCTCGATCTTCGACAGGATTTCGCGTTACGTCTGTCTTATTATCGGCGGTTACCAAGCATAAACGTTAGTGGCATTTGACGCACGATTAAGTATAGTATCGGGTCGTCTGACATAAGTCATGTCGTTTTTCGCGCTACTCGCTATTCCCGTATTTATAGAATTTTATACATATTATCATAACGTGACTCACTACTGCAAATAGATATCGCTGACACTTACCCTGAATCTTGTGAATTCATGGGGGGATGGGGGAGTGCGAGAGGGATGTATCCTACCCGCGAGAGTATTATCTTTTACGAACAAAATGACTCCTCGAGCGATCATTGAGATATGCCTGAGATTGATTAAGGATGCACAAAGTGTTAAACTACGGTGCGTCAGTGGCTTTCGCACACCGTAGATCTTTAGGGCAATAGCATGCTTGGGCGTGGAAATTGAAAGAGTAAACGTACGAAAGAGTCTTCTAAACTTAAACGCACCGTTACGAATCTGAGAAATTGGTAATGGTGGACGATCGCTGCTCCATTTATAACTCTTTCGCTCATCGTAAAAGTTACAACAAAAACGACATAATTTATGTAACAATTGTATAAGTTAATTTCCTAGTATCGATAATACGTAAAAAAAATAATGTATCAAGATAGGATTTCGATCCGAAATTCGACACGTTCTTCGTCCGTATCCCGAATTCAAATACGATCCGGATAATTAGACTCGACGATCGGCAGGTCCGATTATTTTCTCTCGAGTACCCACTCATATTGTATTCGCGTATCTCCCTCGCGCGTGCATCGTGGCCCTCGCCACGAATCGAAAGCGAACGTCGAAGAGGCGGCTGGTATCCTTCCTCTTCGAGGAACTCGACGCATCGACTTACATCGTGATGTACAAAATTCGCATATAGCCGTACGTCGAGATGCAGGACGCTGGCGAGGAACCATCCCGAGGGGCCTTCGCGGGCACGTCGATTAAGCTCAATCCTTTGGTTTTCGCAACCAACTTCTCCTGCCCAGGCTGGCGATACTCACCGAGCTGCTAGCCGTGCTGGAGACACTCGCCAACGAGTTAAGGCTTACCGAATGTTAATCTTGCAGCATATGTACAAAGCTTATGGGGAACATTCCTCTCCTCTCGGGTGCCCGCTCAAGCGCGCCTTCCATCCAGTTGTCGTCGTCGGTTTGCTCGTTCGTCACGATTATCACCTCGCCCTCTCGAAAGGACAGCTCGTCCTCGTTGTCCGCCACGCAGTCATAGAGAGCCCTGCATCTTCGCAGTCCCCCGAGGGTCGACGACGTCGGCTAAGGGAGCACAAGGGGAAAAGGGTGCTTTGTTAAGGTATGTTCGTCACTGGTACGCGCATACGCGATTTCGTTCTCTCTACGGATAGTAAGCGCATTTACAAATTGTTCGTCGTTGACAAGAGGGTCGGAAGACTGCGAAGGTAATGTACATTAGATATTTCGGGGAGAGTTTAAAACAAGCACGCGTTCTTTGAGATAGGGTAATAGGACAGAGCGTGGGCATCCAGTAGACACGAATATAAAGAACGGAAGAGGTGTAACGTCGTTCGTTTGATTCAAGGTATGATTTCTCATTTGACGAACGTAGTAATCGAGCATTCTTTCGTGCGTGTAAAAACGAAGGTTGTCAGCTAAAATTATGGTTTCTTAGACGTTTCATCGGATGTTTAATGACGATATTTGTCGCTACGAAGGACAGAGTGTATTAATTTAGATGTTTTTCTTTTTCTGAAAAAAGGTAACAGAAGTTAGATGTGAGATCTATCTATTTTAGATTCGAGAAACTTTAACACGATAGAGATGAACGCTAGATAAAATTGTGGATGCTCAAGATATGCGATGTGAAGTTATAATATGCTCAAAAGATACTGGAAGCTCGAGACAAACGATGTTTTATAACGTCAAGGTCGTATTGGACAAATGAGAACAGAAGGCTGATACGATAATGCAGGATGCATACATGCACGCATTCGTAAAAACGCGGATGGAAAATTTCACTTGTTAACCGATTTCAACTGTAAACGTGGAAAGAAATTAGAATAGCACATGGTACAAAACAATCGTGTTATATCTAAAACTATGAAAAACAATACGGAAAAGTACTTATCTAAATTGTTATTACAATTAACATAATGCAACACATTCCCATCACAGAAATAAAAAAAAACACTAGATTAATGGCTGCAAACCTTAAAGAGTAATAAATATTCAATATCATTAGCTTAAGATAAAATAAAAGTGCCAGAAAAACATGTATATTTTGCATGCATCTGATACTTTCATGGTGCAAGCATGCATTGTGCCAATTAGGTGTAACGATTTTAACACTGTTTCCTCTCAATACCATTGAAAATAACAAGAGCCAATAACTAAGCCTGACAGGTGTGTTAATCACTATGTATATATACTTGAAGTTACCATGCAAATATGATTATTGAATTGCATAGTTCTGGCACATAAATGTATTCATGTTCACAACTGGTGAGATTAAAATACATTAAATATAGCAAACATAAATAAACGGGGTTTGCTGCTAATAATTCACAAACGTGACAAAATAAAATCAGAAATGTGTAAAAAATTGGCTTCCAATTCTATTCCCTACGTAGATAAGTCATATCCCACGGGCAATTTCAATGTATTGCGCGACGTCGCGATCATATCTCGAGGATTGGCGAACGAAGGAAGTTGGCTTTTAAAATGTGTACAATACTTTAAGTGGATGGATAATGATACGATGCAAAATGCATGTTCAGTAGAAAATATGGGGTTTATATGACGATGGTACGAACAGAACACGACTGATCATGCAGAGCATTACTACACTTGAAAGTATCGCCAAGAATCTGGTGTACTTCAAAAAATTTAGAAGTTTCTCTCCTCAATAATGCGATCGATTGAAAGAATGTACGGGATTGAATCTGATTTGCTGGTCCATCCGTGCAAATTTTTGACTTTATTAAGCAACAATAGAGGGTCAGACGTACGATAAGGGTTATAAGGCCAATTGCAAATACGAGGCTCGAAGGCGTTAGGATTAATTTCAAGTGTAGCATAACGTAATGTGGGATGATCGGTGTTTACCAGATTCAGGTTTGGGAGCAAAGATGAAGGTTCCTCGGCGTAGCTCTCTAGCCTGGACCGGTCCCTTCGCTGTACCAACAACGGTTAATAACAAACCATAAAGCACTGATTTGGAAATGCATGCACGGTCTAAGTTATCCCTACCGCGGGTATTTCAACGCGGCGAACACCAAATCTCTAATTTATCGTATTCTATGTGTCGCTTAATTGGAACTTAATCACGGTACTCATAATTATCGTCGGTACAAGGCAGAATTCAGCGATAAACTGCATTAAACACATCCACTTGCTCTCTCTGCCTCATAATCGGTGCTTTCTATGTGATAGAATATCTCTGTGCAGGTATGGTACTTGATTTCGCCAAAGAATAATATAGTTTCTCGCAGAACATGAAAATACGAACGCCAATTTCAGCAGAAAACTGTAGACCGTAATATTGTAAAACGAACTTTTTCATATGCATAATTCTCCATAGTTGAATTCCGAGCATAAGTGTTTACGTGAATTACACGCACAACAAATTAACGCCCGCGCTCTCGTAAAATTACAGTCGAGGTTCTCACCTACCAAACATTTGTTCAAATGTACATATGATAAAAACAATAGACGAATGATCGGGTGAAAATGAAAAATGCGAAACTGTCGCACAGCGTGGAAATGATCTTTATCCTCCCAATGAAATCTCGACGACTAGAATGAGAGTACATAAAAACGTACGCATAAAGTACGAATCAAACGTTTCTATGAAACTTCACGTTGCGCGTGCCATCATTCGGTTGCCCGTTCAAAAACAGGAGAGCAAAGAAATAGAGAGAGAGAGAAAGAGAAAGAGAGAAGAAAGGAAATTTGGAACAAGCGCTTCAAAACCAACTAAAACAATACTCCAACTAATAACCTTTGGAAGAACCCTGAAGCAGTCCTTTAATGACGCAGAGCGAATCGCCTTTTCGAAGTATAGGGTAATCAGACTTACTTTACGGGGCGGTGGGACGGGATTACCCAGACTGTGGTCCGAACACATAGAGCTTAGGGATTCGCTACTACGGCCATTACTGAGCCTCGAGGAATTTATCCCGGATGGCGCAGGTGGTGGTGGATTTCTCGGTCTTTGCAACGTGGAGCTGTTCGCCTTATCCGCACCTAAGTCAAACGACGCAAAGACACCGATTGTACACACAAATGTCCTATTCTGCTTTGAACCGAGATGGAATCGAATCCTTGGACGTACCATGCCCGCTCGACGAGTCCCCGCTCGGCGATCGTTTGTGATGCTGGCTGTTTAATGTATTCAATGCATGTGGTAGCGTGTGCAAAGAGTGCCCAGCTAAGATTGGCTCGCTGGTTGTACGGCTGTGCGTCGACGTGGCTAACGATGCAGGCGAAGGCAATGTACCATAATGTGAGGATGATATACCACTACTCGTACCTCCTGTAGGCGGTGGCGGTGGTGCTACGCGTTTCTTCAACGATCCATGAATATTGACCGTTATGTCGGGTGGTACAGAAGTCATAGCCGGCATGGGCGCCATTGGTGTGGGCACTGGAGTTTCGTCGAGACACGTAAAAAAGCGGAAACATCGTTGATTATTGAATGATAAAGAGTTCAGAATTTCGATACGTATTGAATAATTGACTTTGTCATTATTGGCTGTATCGGGCTTCGGTAATTTTCTCTATTTTTAGTTTTGCGAGGGTGATCGAGTTGATAAATGAGGTTATACAACGATAAGTGCAAAAACGTTCTTGAGCATGTATCAGCGCAATAAGATACAAATGGTGTAAATTTCTTCGTACCAGCCACAGGTTTCCTGGCTTGTGGCGGTGGTGGTGGGGGCATTTGTTGTCTGTTAGTCGATGCACTGGGTGATGAACCGCTCTGTAAACTGTCACAAGTGCTGCTCCTACTTCGCAATGTTACAGGAGAGTCGCCCGATCCCGTTCCACCGCCACCGGCATAAGAAGGTGGTCTGCTGCGGGACTTCTTTTCGGGTGTCAAACATCCATTCTAGAAATAAAATACGAATGAATGGCCTTTAGTTTGATCTGGAGGAGAAATATTCAAAAGTTGCCGATACTTTAGCCTTTATCAATTAACATCTCTCGCACATAATTATTACTCTTTCATTTGTTTCGTCGAAATTTATATTGATAATTAATAATTAGTGTTTTCCTTATAAACGATAAAATGTCAATATTAAATAGAATTTTGTGAGTATAATTCTATTTTCCGATTTCTTACGCTTATATCGCATACTTCTTTTTTAATATAAACACTGATCATTTATTTAAAATATTAATAAAAAATGTTTAAAAATAATAATCCGATAAATACCAGCCATAAATAATTAGGCCTTTTACGTCCATTACGCGATACCTAAATACTCCATAAAGTCTCCGTTCTTTACAAATCCCAGGTATTTTTAGATACAGCCTATATATAACGTGGCAAAAATATCACGGTCGAGAGTAAAATATCTCGCAGCTACTTACTCTGTCCTCTATTATCGTTTCATCATCGGAGAAGTCCGTAGAGCCTTCGTCGTGCGAGAGATTCCAATCGATGTTAACATTGTCGAACAATGTTTTTTGCCTTTGTAAAGCGTGGCTCAGCTAAAAGCGAGCGAGAAAATTTCACGTGGCTTTCGAGACTTTCAAAGGTTGCACGTGGATAAGGGCCTCGCCTCTGACAACATCATACGATACCTTACCAGTTCTTTGCACGTATGATGGCCCATTTCCTGCGCGATGTCAAGCGGCGTCTTGTCCATTTTATTCCGGTGAGTCGGATCGGCGCCTGCACGCAACAGCAACTTCATCGCCTCCGCCCTGTCGTGCCTCGCCGAGATGTGCAAAGCAGTCTCGCCGTCCAAAGTGGTTCTGTCGATGCCGCCGGTCGGCATGTTTTGAACGAGAAAGTCGACGATGTGTAAGCTATTGCCCATTTCCCGCAGGATCGCCAAGTGAAGCGCCGTCTCACCTATATCCTGAGGGAAACACCTTTTTCTTCATTCCGTTCGAGGCACAGCAAAGGTACGCCAAATGAAAAATCTTATCGATAAACCGTACACGGCAAACACAAAATCGTTCTATCGACACGATAAATGGATTGGGAATCTCATAAATGTAATACTAAAATATTGATAATACGAATACAATGAGGAGGTAATCGAATTCTTAGTGAGAAGATAAATGCGACGAGTACACAACAAAGTTCTTACAGACGTGGGCAAAGGCGCAGCCAGATCCACATTTTCAGCATAAACCTGCAACAGCTGTTGGAGGTCGCGATTATTTACGGCGTGCTCCAAATCGGAAAGGAGATCGCGCTCGTCCGCGCAGGTGTTCATCACGTATCTCTTGTCGACGTATTTTGCCCTTATAAAATCGTACCTCTCCTCCCTGGATAATGTTACACCAGTATGACTCAACGGTCTCGGATGGATGATAAAATAAGAAGCAAACAAACTCGATTTACATTGTCGATGTTGGGGACGGTTTGAGATTATGATGCAACGTTGCCTCCATGACTTCGTTGAATGCCTGATTGGTCATGTGGCGTGCGAGCAATAACTGTGCGGTCCCGACATTGTCCAACGTAAGAGACTGTATTCTGGATATATGCACCCCTAAATCCCGGTGGATGCCGCTGCATTCTATGCATACGATTATCCCGAAATTCGTGGACAACCAGGTAGCATCTATGAACGAAAAAAAAAACGAGCTTCATGACACAATAACTTGAGGCCATAATTTTTGAGTTTATAGAATTCAATTTGATTGCGAATATGTGAAATCTTATTATAATTCCTATATAAAATTCGACTCGAACCGTTTCAATATCTTTACATCAGTGTACAGATCACTGGATTTGTACGAGAAAAAATCATAATGCGAGCTCGGTGACCGATATTATGTAGGTACATAAAAAACGTATTGCCTTTACCTGTGTATTTATGACAGTAATGCAACTCTCAGGAATCGACTATTAATATCATAATTATAAATAATAAATATTTGACTTAGCATTTTAAAGGTTTGAAAGGAAAAATCACCATTTTGCGAGGAACAGTCACAACACTGGTCATTCCCCGGTAATCGCATGACACATCGGATCACCGCCTGTTGCAGTTCGACCAAACTCGGATTTCCTGTACCGGCTTCCGCCTTACCGCTGGCGTCGAATGCTCGTAGCAAGGCACGTTCCTTGCAATTAACCAGTACTGACATCCAAGCACGCTGATCGGCTTCGTCCTCCGCTTGAAAATGGTACGTTCTGTTGTCTGAAACGGGATACGAATCGTCCAGAATTTCACACAGTAATTAGGATAATCCTTTATAACCGAAGTTTTGCTTTAGACCTCGTCATCCCTCGTCTCATGTTCTTAATCCACTTAATCCCAACGTTAATTATAAACGACATTTAAAAGAATATACTTGTAGCAATTACTTGATCGATAAGACTGATTCTCACTTTCGTATTAAAAAATGTACTGCACTGTAAGTATTATTTTCAGTACATTTTCAGTCTTACTATTTATTTTATCATTACTTGAATATTACCTAAATCTAAGCTTGCGTGGTACTTTTCCAATTTACGTCAAAACGAAAAGAACTAAAGGGAAAAGAAAAAGATGGATATGAGCAAGAGATCGCTTGAAACATGGTCTTCTGCATAATCTATAAGAACAAGAAAGAAACAGTAGCTGACAGGATAAAACACGAAAAAGGGACGTTACTTTGAAGTCATTGAGCATTATAGAGGGATAACGGAGTAAAGCGCATTATCGGTTTCTTTGCACGTACAGCTTATGAGATCGAAGCCCCTTTTGTCGTCCGGAACCAGCTTGATCTGGCAGGTTAACAGATTTACCCTGGTAGGCGGTTTGTTCTCGTCGGCATGGCAAATATCGAGGTAACCCTCGGCCTGTACCGCGCATCTCCTCTTCTGCCAGACTCGCCTCATCTTACCCTCGCTCTTCTTCAGAAGATGACCAGAGCGTGTCACTCCGTGCTGTTTGTCACCTTGCAGCTGATGCAACGAGTAGCCCGAGCTCGCGTTGGCGTTCAACTGATAAACGTACAAGGATAGAAAATATTTATCAAGTCAGTGATCTTTTCCCCGTTCAAAGAAATAAATCCTACTCACGTTCAGCGGGTATTTACCTCTTTGTCGCAGCCGGAACTCCTCAGAAGGCTCCTTAATTCCGTCAAACGCCTTCTCTCCTCGTCTTGCGTTTGCCTGATCTTTTGCAGCTTGACGCTTAGGTCCGCCACGTACGAGCCGAAATGCTCGATGGTCTTCAGGCCGTCTTGGAAATAACTGGAGGAACACGGATAAACGGTGCCGATAAATCGAGCAAGATACTCGTACCTTATATTACAAGTATTTGGAGCATGGCTCCGAGAATAAACGGTGTACCCTCGACTCACTTGGTTTGCGCGTGGTAATATTCGACTAGATGCTGCAGCAACTCGATCCCCTTCTTCGTTTTGATTTCGTTCACCTTTATCAGGTACTGCGCAGAAAATCAAGTCAGACAGAATGCTTCGATGAGGGTAGCGGATTAATCGAATCGACGCGTGTCTCACCCACCTCGCACATTTGCAATTGAAACAATCGTCTCTCCTTCTCCATCTCGTCGGCGATCTCCGCAGGCGTGACCTCGGTGCGTATCAGGCCGGCCTCCTTGGCGTGCTGCTTCTTTTCCTTCTCGATCTTCGCGTACTTTGCCTCGTAGTCTTTCCAGGCCTTCTCGAAGGGTCTCTTCAGATCGCCCTTCACGCCCCTTAGATCTCCCTTCAGCACTGAGTCCAGTGGAAACATAACTATGTTGTTGATATTTTGCATCTGCGAAAAATCCATTCGGGCAAGTGAAATCGGAGAAATTAGTGCAAGGATCGAGAAAAAATAGAGATCGGCGTAACTAATGATCCTTCCTTTATTAGTATCCGCATTTTACGAATATAAAGTTTTTTCTGCGATGTTGGAGCAAAGGCGTAAATTTGAGGAATTTTTGTGATAAACGGCAGACCTATAGTTTTAATCGTTATCGTAGTCCCAGTGTTAACACTTAATGAGTATTGATGTCTTTAAATTGAAATGCTCTCTATTCACAAATAGTTTATGTGAGAGGGAAACATTTGCCAAATATGCATGTAAGTCCACCATCTAAAGTCGATAACTTTTGCCAGCCACGTATACACGTTCATAATGCACACCGACTTTTGTCGAAGTATATAGAGGCCATAGCATTCAAAGTGTCAATCGAATAATGCAATGCGCAAATGACCAAGTTAGTCGAACTGAAAATGATCACGAGTAGATATAGGAGATTTACCGTCATTATGAAACATCACGATGGTTATAATGCAAGGATATTAGCATCTTAACATGTTCGGCGCGACGCCGATTTTGCTATTATTTCCGTTCACTTGGCGGTAAGCGTTCAACGGGTGTTTGGGACAGAGTATAAACAGAAGATAACTTTTTGTAAATTAAACGTTAATCATAACCTTATCTTAGTTTAGAATGTTTTAATAAACTGCATTAAAGAATACACATATCTTTTCATATTATTCTGATTACAATATTTGGTTTTTAAACTTGATATTGTCGATTCCTCATGATCGATTTCATATATGTGTTTTTGAAAAAAGAAGAGGATAGTAAATAGATCTGCTTAATCTCTCGTATATTGCAACAAAATGTTGAAAATTTTTAGAAGGTCGTTATTTTGAGGTATACGAGTCAGAAATTACAGACAGGTCGTTTCAACTGTTTTCGCAGTTTCAATGTTGAACTCGCATACGTATGTACAAGATATAACGACATACTTTTGATCCATCGATCTCGATACAAGGCTCCGTGTGACCTTAAGATAAAATTCCTGGCGGTATTAAACGTCGTGAAAAATTTTTCGCGCCTACTCAGGTCTGCTAATATAAATCTTATTTTAAAACATTGTGCGCCGTATCGACAATAGAATGACGTAATAATACTCTCGAGCCGTCTAGAAAATTCACAAGTGTATCGCGTTGTTTATTCGAGCTTAAGAGCCTCCTCTGTAAGGCCACATTTTCACGATAAATAATTCTCGATAATTTATCGTGCCGTACAAAGTATACGGGCAAAAGTAAGGGAGTGAGAAACTATCTCCGGCTGAATAAAACTTTATTGTTACAGAAATCGTGGATGTAAGATATAAATAAGCGTCTAAAAATATTCCAGTCCGAAGCGTCGTGTATTAAAAGATAGACTCGGCGCTGCATAACGTTCAAGATGTTCGGCATCGCTCGGTTCTAGGTCTTACACTACCATCCACAATTATCCGTACACCTGATAAATTTAGAGAATTACCTTTCTAATGTTACGATAAACAATTTTGCTAACGTTACACCTAGTCTGTCGATATCATTTGCCAAAAAAGTAATACCGACATTGCCCGATAATAGTAATAATTATTATCAAAATACTATTACGTAATAACATTTGCCCAATGACACAATGACACCGGCAAAGAAAAATGCGTCTGCTTAAATATTTGTATAATATTCGCAAGCATATCAACGCTCGTAGACTTTTAGAGGGTAGTGTACGTAGCCGTAAGAACGGGGGATTAAGCGTTAAGTACTAAGCTTTAAAGCGGGCAAACCGACTTAGCATAGATGAAGAGCGTTGCGAGTTGGTCCTCGAGAGAAGATGCGCGCTTACCAAGGTTTTCATAAGTGCGCTCAGTTCCTTCGTAACTACGGCAAACTTGAGAAAGGCAGCTCCGATGTCCGGTTCCTGTTCCTTCAGAGCGGCATCTCCGAGTCTTTCCAACGCACGTCCGAGATACACCTCATTGTCCACGTGAGCTGTACAGAACAATGGGTGTATCGTAAACTATCCTATAAATTACCATGTTTAGTGTTCATTCTGTTTGAAATAGGGAAAATGAGGTTGTCGTAACACCATCTTAAAAACGTTTTCTCGAGAAAGTCGGACTTCCGAACACGATAGATCGAATCCTGTTTCATCGAATGTTAAGTACAGCTGAATTATAGTACATTTTTCTATCGATATTTTATAATGATTTTATATGCAAAGTAAATTAATTATCGATCATTTTTTTAATCGGTGGATATCAAGAATGCGTTTTTAAAGAATCCCCCCGAATGTTAATGTATTTTGAACTAAGAGGTTTCATTGAAATTGCAATGTAACCGACATAAAGGGGATAAAGTATTTTAGACATGCGTTCGATTTCAGCCTATTAGTTTTTTTTTGTATCATTTCTTCGTTTCTTTTCAGGAACAAAAAACATTACGAGGGTATTCTGCAGTTTCATAATGGGAATATCGAAGTTAATATGCTACTCTCCGTGCCCCACATTACGATATACGTTGTTTCATTTTGTCATAGAAATTTATTCCGCAGTGGAACAAAGGGAGTGATATTCTACAAGAATATCTCAAAGCGCATTTTCTAACGCAGAATATTTCCGCTTCGAAAGACGTCCCATAAACGCGGGGTCGCCTCAATAAGTGCATTGTACGATGTTAACACCAGTACCACCATCATATATATATATATATGCAACGTATTATAAATATCCATAAAATTAAAAGGACACGAAGAACAGAGATAAGTAAATTCACTTCATCGTTCGCGTATCGTGATAAAATGCTGAAAATTCTTCGAAAATACATCGTTACAAATGAGGAGAATTTTTTTTTTTTTGCTAGGAGCTCATCGTTTTGATCGCATCGACGATTCTAATGTTAAAGTCAGCGTGTCTCTACAGCACATCTGGCAACCCTAGGCAAAGAGGACACGGTGGATGGTTCGATTGAATTCGGATCGTGCGTCCGCATCTTTGATGAGAAGGGGAGAGAGGAACAGGGCGCGGGCGAGGCCAAAGGAAAGCCGCCAAACGTCGGTCGTGCGTCAAACGAACCATCCGCAATAGGTCGTTCCCTGGCCAGCGAGAAAGAAAACCCGCTATTGGAATATCTTGCTGCACGAAGCATTTTCGTGCATATAGATCTGTGCCGCTTCGTAGCCGTTATTTGTTTGAACAATTGAACGCCGATGACCCAGGTCTTTGCGCCCTTCGAGTATTCGAAAACATTTCTCTCCCCTAATTTACAGAGCAAAAAAGGATTGCGCGCAGCAGCGAGCCTCCTGGCGTCGGCACAAAAAGTTCATTGTTTCGGAAATAAAGTGTCATCGTTTTGTTTCCTACACTTTTTAACGCGCCCTCTTTTTCGGAGTTATTTTTTTTTCTCCTTTTTGCAATCCGCGTAAAATACGGGACAGAGTTTTGTTTGCCCGCTGTTCAGGAACACAGAGAGAGCGAGAGAGCGAGAGAGAGAGAGTGTCGGCGTACGTGTAACAATGCGGAATGGTACACACTTTAATTCTGTGAAAATGGGAATAATTGCCTCTGAAGGATTCCATTTCGGATGGAACACTTTGAATATTGAGTTTGGAATTTTGGATAGAATTTCATACGAAGATGATCCGTGCAGAAAAACTAATCAAATAAATTTTACGTTCAAATATTTGACTCACTTATTGCCAATGTTTCCAATAAGCCGACGTCATAAAAGTACATAGATATGGATATTTCATTCCCCGATATCGATATTTATTTTAATTTACTTGTCATTTGCACTTTGTAAAGAGCTTGACAAAATGCATGCGAATGCTGGGATATATTAAGACATCTGTCCTGCGACCCGCCAAGTTATAATCCCTATTACTGTGCAAATTATCTTTACTCAAGGCGAAACTGGTGCACGAAGATGTCCTCGATAATCGCAATAATTAGTGACTTATTAGATCAATTACTGGCGCCCACAGGATATAGCGTATCGATACCTAACTATATTTCAGGATACTATAAGATGTTCCGAATTACAATTACAGACTTGGATTAAGAAATGTTTAACTTTGGTCGAGTTGTAACGAAAACAGCAATAGCCGATTCCAAATTAGAAGCATTCTTTTATGTAATGCGCATTAAAAATTTGTACTTTAAATTTAGTACACTTGACTTGTTAAATATATACTAGAATTTATTACATTCACTTCCAAAAAAAAAAATGTTCGATTCACAAAGTAAAGCTTACCAACCGGAAACCTATTGTCACATTTTTTAATTTCTACAGTAATCCATGGACGCATAATTATCTCATTTCAGTTTTCATGACTTTTCATGCATTAGGAAATATTGGTCTCTAAATTTGGGTATAAGTATTATTATAAACGGTTCGTGCAAACCGACACACACGATTAAAAAAATATATTTTGAAAACAATATAGAATTCAAAATTATTATAAGTAAATAACCCTAGTAGTCTGTGTCAAAAATATAGAAAAAATTATTTAAGAAATGAATTGCATTAAAATCTTTCTAACAAAAATATAACTTTTTAACAACACGTCGGCTCTTGTCCGCATACTTTGATCGTTATCTTTTCTTTACGCGAAAACTTCCGTCCTATATTCACGCACGATCTAATAAGTGAAACAAGAATAAAAACAAAATTAACTCCGCATTTAACGAATTAACCACAAGAATGTCTCCTCTACAGTAGCCCTTGTTGCCTAACGGGCTGTATCCTTATCAATTCACGCTCAGAACCGACGAAGTCTTGTAGCCAAGGCGTTACTTACACGATTCTTTCCATTGTCTTGAAAACTACTGTCTCGATAAGACGTCTTTATCGTATTCACGCCGCTTCATACTCTTCTCATTTAAACCGAGCGCGTCCGTTGTTAGTTTGACTTTCGTATTTCCATACCGCTTTATGGTGCTAAGTATCAATTAGTTTCTCAGTAGAATTAAGAAAAAATACAAAAGGTCGTTCTTGGAACAAATATAATCAAATGCCATTCAATACTAAAAACTCCAAATTGACTTGTAGTTAAAAAAAAGTGTTTAGTTGTTACACCGCTTGCTCGTGTATCTTTTATATTAGTGTAATATTTTTGAACGAATTTTATAAATATTTGTGTACAATAACCGATTTATATTCAGAATTATAACGAAATAGCTAAAGCAAGAAATTATTTCTGCTCCGTGGACTCTAATAAGAGAATTAGTGAATATTTAAAAAATCGGCAATGCGGTATCAACGCGGCGCCGGAAAGATAAGTTTACAGGAAATTCAGCGTTTTAAATATAGCACTGTGAAAAAGGGTTAAGGCTGCAATGGCGCTATGACGCATTATTGTAGCGTATTATATGCCACTGTAACTATGGATTTTGCTACATTCCTTGTTTTGGTTTGCCGGTGTGTCAGATGATGTAATAGGGTGCTACTGTGAAAACTATGTAATAATACGATAGATGCATCTACAACCTGTATAAGGCAAGTTTGGCATAATTCGAAATATAGTATCTGTCGTTGGTATAGTGACAGCTGTTTTACGATTCAACATTAAATTCATTACTGTTGATCCTTTAAAAAATAAATAAATAAATAAATTACTTATCTATTTGCGTCTATTTGAATTACGACTCTCAGAAATTCCTTTGATTGCCGATTATATGTGTTAAAATATCACTTCAACAGAAACTACAATGAGACTTGTTGTAGAAAACCATAATCTATCAATGACTGAGGCTGATTATTTTTCGATGCGTAAACAATGTAATACCGAGCATATTGTATGAAACCTGGCAAAGTATGATTTTCCTGTTATGCCGAGGAAACGAGTTTCATGGAGATCACTGGTAACAGAGAACACGTGACGATACGCTGGAACTACGAAACACGAGAGAACACACCCACAAAGTGGATTACAAAGTAATAAAAACCCTGCTGAAAGATACACCTATCGAGGATATTTCCGACTAACACAGTTTTGGGTAATGAAAGTGATCGTTTAATTTTTCCAATACCGAAGGAACCTTTTTCAAGGTTTATAAACCGTACTCACCATTTCCGGAGTTATAAATAGCCTTGATAGCCTTCTTCAGCTTGGTAAGACCGTCTCTGTCGAAGTCCAATGTCTATAACAAGAATGTGCAAATGAACTAGTTATTACCTGTGTGGAAAATGATTACTAAACGATTCAAAAATAATTAACTAATACATTTTCATGATCAGAAATGCTATTAGTATAACAACCGATCTTTCGTTTTTAAGCTAAAGCAATAATTAGATTTTTAACACTGTGACCTAATTTTACAATACCAATTATTGATGTTGCTTGAGTATAAACGATTTCTATTATAATATCTACGTTAAATAGAAAGAACAAAAGGCGGTGAATAAGGATTTAAATCCAATCTTGGACTTGCGCATTAGAAATCAGAATCTCCATCCAGTACGCCACCATTACTGACAAAGGTGAGATTTATTGAACCGATTCGTTCGCGGAATGGTTTCTCCGCACTTTCTTATCGTCGTGCGCATTATCCCTCTTGAGAATATATATTAGCAGAAAAATTCGTGAATGACTTTTTACTATTAGCAACCACATTCTGGCATAATTTCAAAGAGCCGCATAAAGAAGAAACACCAAGTACCATTTACGTTCCCGTAAGACCAATGGCCTCTTGCGTATTATCGATAGTCATTAAAGATGAATAAAGTATCTATTATTTTAGCTGCAAATGAACGACTAATAAAATTAAAATGTATTTCGCTGATTAATATCGAAGTTTCTTTAAATCAGTTTTATTTATCGTACACGTTCTTCCTCATTATACGGCACGGTTAATTTATTATGAATTTTATTGAAAAAGCTATCGATATAAAAATAAAACAAGATGGAAAAGCCGGATATACGCGCAAAGCAGAAAAGTTCATATCCTTCAAAGAGAGCCTCCCCTCGTCGTGTCGTACATCTATTTTTAAGTCACCTGCCAAGGGGTTAATGGGTCAACATCCTCGAAGGGATGACACGAGTGCCTCGCACGCGAGCCAGTGATGGTGTAATTCAAATCATCATCGGATCGTGTCATGAGTGACGATACTTTTCACGCATTCACCACGCCGAAAACCCGATAACTATCAAGCCGCACACGCGTTCCACATGCCCGCTAATTACACGGTCCCGTATTAATCATCTTCAAGTGGCCTCAACAACCTTCGAAACCGCAAATGTACAAATAACATTTTCATTCGTGCATCTGTCCGATTTTAACTTGCCGATGTGTGCAATTAAAATTTGAACGATCGTGTGCATTTATCACATTACTGTTATTTACATTTAAAACTACAATGAGATACAGGGACGAAGCTGAGCAAATTAATGAGAATGATGCAACAAGGACGAATGACCAATTTTTCCCATCATACGTTATTAATGGAGTATTATTCGTTGCTGTCGTTACTCGTCATAAGCCGAATGTAGGTATGTTCTGCTATGTATCGTTTGGGCATTGATTTACGGTTGCAATAAATGTGAGAAACTGCATGTGCAGTGTCTTAAAAATTAATTGGGAACTTGGCAGTCTGGAATTGATTTAGTGTGGCCAGCTGGACTGACCCAGTTGCACTGCAGATGTTTCGTGCGCAAAAAAAAAATATGTCGGACTTACAAGAACCGAGAATATTTGTATTCAAGTATAAACAGGAATTACACGTGTAATATTATACGTCGTAACAGTATTACCTAATATTGAAATTGCATCCCTTCTTCCCCGTCTTTTCTCGCATACCATACTTGTACCGTAGGTTAAGCGGTTTAAAACTTGCTTTCAGTAACAGATATTGGAACAGAGCAGGGCAATCAATGCGGAAGTTAACCGAGATAATAGCAACGATAAAATTACCAGGACCGGTAATGCCGATAGTATCAGCGGCGGTAGCTGAACGAAAGCGACAATAGACCTGAAGGAAAGTAAAATCTCGTATAAGCGTAAGGTATTATCTGAAACAGGTGAACACTAAAGAGGCAACGATGCGGGTGTTTAACGCATTAAACGTCGCGGACGTAGTTCTACTTCGTGGATTTCACTTTTTACTTGGGAATTGTACATATTGTACGATTATTAAAACATCGTTCCCATGCAGGTTCTCGACCTTTTTCCAATTTCAAACGAGCAGCTACAAGCAACCATCGACACCATCGATCGTTCACAATTGCGAAATAGGAGGGGAACAAGATCGAACTGTGTAATCACGAAAGGAATATTACGGATGACTGCGGTGATCCTCAAGAGAAATAGCTTTAATCGAAGCTCCTCTTCAAAGTGTCTGCTCCTAGAGATAAAGATTCAGAAAGTGATCGCGAAATTTCAGGATAGAAAAAAAAAGGGGTAGCACTTTGGGATCGGAGTATCTATCGAGTTAAATACGCTTTCAAATCAAAGAGAACATTATGGACTACAATCAGCCTCAAGAGCGAAGGGCTTACCCGAAGCTACGGTAATCTTCTTCAAAGCATCTATCCCTGTTGGATAACGGTGCAGAGGGCGATCGCAAAATTCCAGGGCGGAAAAGAGGGGCGGCACCTTGGAGCCGGCGCATCCGTCAAGTCGGATACGCTCTCGAATCGATTCGAGAGCGTGGGCCGAACGGAACTGACCTCCCCTACGTCTCATGCGCGGCTTGGCGGAAAACGAGAAGACGAGATGGGATAAAAAGGATGGAACGGGTTTCGCGGTGCGGGGCGAGCCAATGAACCTCGCACGGTTAAGAGCGCGAAGCATACTCACGCTCGTCTAATCGAATTTTACTCGCCAGTCAGAACGATCCTCTTCCACGACAAGTTCGTTCTGTTTTTCTTTGATTTTTGGCACCGACTCTTGAGCTTAGTCTAGAATTTACTACTTTGACTTTTCTTCGAGGAAAACGTATAGCGAAAGAAAAATGGGCGTAATATGTCTGAGAGGATGAGTTTAAGAAAATCGATTTCTCTGTAATTTAAAAATTGTTCGTTATTCCAGCTCTTCGATGGCAATGAGTGAACTAATAGTGGGGTATTGACGTTGAAAAAAAAACCGCGATATAAGAAGCTATTTAAGTGAGGAAACTCGTCTGCTTTTGCCGAAGAGTGAAAGCATCTGTAATTGGGTGATGATTGGCAGATCGGTTACACCTTAGCAAGGTTAAGGTGGCGTTCGCACAATCGGAATTACGGTCACGTGTCGCGTAGACAATTTTCCATAGGCGATGCACAAGATTCGAATTCGAATTTCCCGCGACGTAGAAGTCAAAACCTCTATTTGTTACCTTGGCATAACCACTGATTGTCGTTTATTTAACATCCAGTTTAAAGTTGTTAAGATTATTTAATTTAAAGTCTGCTGTTTTATATGGACTTTTCAATATCAAAACTGCAGAGTACACGTGCAGCGTGAAAGATTCTCCAAAGCTAATAACGAAGATTTTAACTCGAATTCTTCGCGTGGAAGTCCAAGCCTTTATTCACAAACGCACCGTAATTCCTCTCAACGGTTTCGTATTTCGCCTTGGCATCTACTAACTTTCGTGTCGCCGACGGAAATGCGCATGATTGCACGATCGATGATTTTTACCTCACATTTTTTAGGCGGCCTTTGATCAACTTTTGCTGTAGCAGAGCAGGACCGAAAATCGATATTGGGATACTATACGCGCATCGATAATGCAAGTACTCGTACAGTCCGCAAGCAAAAACATTTACCGTCTCTGCACGTATGTTATTTCTACGTATACTCCTTTTTCTCCATAGCTATAATCGACATTACAGGTCTAGAGAATTTCTCAGAATTACTGATAGTCAGATATAGACGAGTAGTCGAGAGTTTATTCGATTCACGTACACAATCGTCGTAAAGTATCGCTAGCTACGAATACGATATCGAGCAACGCCCAATATAGGACCGCAAAGAATTAAACAGTCGGTATTAGGCGTTTAGGGAATTTAAAAAATTGTCCGGTAATCAAATTCCGCGAACAGTTATTTGATTCACGTGTACGATCATTGTAAAGTATCGGCAACAATACAATGTCAACGATGCTCGATAGTGGATCGCAAAGAATTAAATGGACAGCAGATAAGATATGGAGACGTGGAAAAAGGATATTTCTCTCGTAAATCAAGATTTTATTTAAAAAAAAAATATCCAGATAAATTAAGACTTGCTCTAGAAAAATAAAATATCTTTTATAAATAGGTGCAACTTAGATATTCAGTAAAATAGAACAGTCTTTTTAGATACACAACATATCTTTCATTTCGTAGAAATGAGAAAGTAAGCTAAAAAAAGACGCGCCGGTGAAAATAAACTCGAGTCCATTGGTTCCATTTATAAATCCAGTGCTGTCGATATGCGGAACGAAATACGTACAGTCGTATTCTCGCCTTGGTTTTATGTCAACCGCAAGCGTTGTTGAAACCGACGTGCACGGTATGCTCTAAGCATTACATATTTGTCATCGTAATGCTTAACCCTTTGACCGCGTAGAGAACTTCCACTGGAATCACACGATATGTACAATGTGTTCGCGGAGATAAGCGAAGCGAGGAAAAATGAATGAGCATATATGTACTCTCATAGCACACAATACAAGGATTTGTCAAGCACCCAAAGGCGCCAACAGCTTTCAAAAGGTTCATTTTCACCAGTCACTGTCAGGGACACGATATAAGCCACTAGTTTGCCAAATCGATTAACTCCACAAAACAGAAAGTAGAAGTGATGAAGTCTAATATGGAAATGGAAGGAAATACGAAAGGAAGTACGGAAGGAAATCATTTATTCTTTTGCAGTGGTAGAAGCGTATCATTTAATGGTATTAAACCTACTTATTAAAAAAATTGATTCTAAATGTAAATATAAAGGGCATCGATGAAGAGCTTCGTCACTCAAATTTCTTTTAATCGTAAGAGTGGAGTTAACCGCCTGTGAACGATTTGTATTATGATAGACAACCAAAATAAATTTATACAATACAATTACTACAGATACTCTTAAAAATGATATATCTGAAATTACGGATGATAGACATGCCTCTGTTAAATTTTAGAAACTCCCTGTAAAACCCTGTCAATGGTTAATATCGCTTCCACTAAAATTCATCGTAAGGTTTCCAATCGCTAAGATCAAAGAAATTCGTATCCTGTGAAGGAAGCGAGAACCTCTGGCGTTATTGCTTTTGATACGTAGAAAGCATCGAATATTTCCCGCTGAAACGAAACAAACGTTTGTTTTTTTGTTAAACTTTAGAGGCTCTCGAGACAACCCTGGCGTTGGCTGGAATCGTTTCTGGTAGAATTCACTGTGTAGGGTTTCCAACCATCGAGATTAAAGGAACGTGTGTCGTGCAGAACAAGTCGGCGTCGATGAGGATTTAAATGTGGATGTCAGAGGTGGTATTTGCGAGCTTCTTTCCACCAACCTGCGATAATCCCCTACGGATTTTTTGTCCGCCAGACTTCGTTTTCGTGCCGACTACGTGGGAATGCCAAGAGATACAAGCAACAAAGATGTATCTGCCATTAAACTTTTCGACATTCTGCACGACCTGCATACGAAGTTTTCAGTTTAATCGGCGATACTTGTTCGGAAATGTATTGTTACGGCGATAACAATTTCTGCTATAGATACATACACGCGGAATTACCGAGCATCGATTTTCGTCGTGTCCCAACGCCTATGACGACACGTTTGTAATGCAAAGCCATTGTTCCCAATATCGATTCTATTTCTTATCAGCCAGACTTCACTTGGGTTTTGCCGGTAGCCCCGAGTTTGCATTGAAGCACTCGCGATTAATACGATGAGGATGCAAACGCTGCTGGCACGCGGTACGAAGTGACATTGATTTCCTATAAACTCGTCGCAAAACCCCCCGCGGAACACCTCCGACAATATGATTTTGGTTTTTAACGATAAATGCGACGCGGGCGCCTCGATGCTCGCTCGTTTAACTGGCAAATTGAATTGCAATAATAGTACCAAGCGGTAATTTGTTTTTCTTTTGGATAAATATCGAAAAACTCGAAATAGACTTGCCGCTAGGAGGGGAGACAAAAGAGAAGAGCAAATAAAACTCATTTGCAAATAAAGAATTGTATGTACATTTTATTTTTAAATATCATTCATCTTTACAAACATCGTAAATAATAGTTTTAGCTGAATCTGATGTTATCCATGGGGTAAAAGGAAAGAATGTGAAACTTGGAATGTGTTTTCAATGACAAATGTATATGCGCTTTTACTTTAAAAGGCATCGTCGAATCGTTGAATATCACGAATACCATCGGTAATATTAATTTTATCGCAACCAATGCAAAAATCGTCGCGCAAATTCCCGACGTCGAAGATTGCCGGAACGATTTGCAGGATAAAATACCTCCTTCGCCCGAGCGGCATAGCGGAATGGACATTTAGAGGCGACCGTTCACCAGAAAAGAAGGAACGAAAGTCGAGGTGCAATTGCGAATACCGCGTTGTTATTGCCGTAGATACCGGAATACCAACGTTACATACTGCTTCCTGGTGGACTTAAAGCTTCGAGCGAAACCCTTCGTCGCGTTTCTCGGATAACGATCGGGTGGAAAGATTGTTCGAGAATATCAAGAAAATTCATTGCGGTCTTTAGTATTCCAGAAAGCATTTTCTGCAATTGTACCTTCGTTTACAATTATCCCGCATCGACTTATGATCGTACTTTCATTTATAATGAACTATCAGTACAATATACCGATCTGCAATGGAGAAGAATGGAATGCGAATAAAAGTTATTCTACGCGTCTCAAGATATTTGAGTCGGACATGAAAATCTGTCGTTGCGCAGTGATCCAAATAAGAAACTAGTTTGCCACGTCCAATGTACGGAACAATCGGAATACAATATGGTGACGATCAGGCAAGCCCATATCTCGAACGAAACTTGATTTGTTCTTTTCTGAATATTCGAAGCTATTGAAAACGGTGAACTCATTTGCAATGCTTACGGCAATGCAATACCCAAGTTGATGATCAAGGAAATCTATTAAAAATTTGTTCTATTTCCTCCTCGCGGAAAACTTGTCTTGCACCTCTGCAGAAGTTCGGATATGCTGTAAGAGATAATTGTTGTTATTAAGAGTTCGAAATGAAGGACCGAGTTGCAATGCGCATTATACGGATTGCTCAGCAAACAAGTTGCAGAGCAAGAAAATCTATGCAAGAGCTATTTTATACCCTATTACAGTGACTTGTTTTGTACCTCTTTGAAAACTCAAATTAGCTACGAAAAAACGATTGTTACTAAGGAATCGAAACTACAGGTAAATTTACGTTGTCCGTACGATAGGTTAATAGCTCGTCGACGATCAGAGAAAACATAAAACGCGCCTTACACCTCATTCGAATAAAACTTGCTTTCAACCCCCATTGAAATTTGGATCTGTCGCGAAGAAGCCGCGACAGCGTGCCCTCCGATTATCTTCCGCCAGGGGCGAGAATAGATCGTGGTCGATTCGAAAATAGAAGCACCGCAAGGAATGTTCTTCGTACGAGTGTCGTAAGCACCGACAGGCTAAAGCAGGTAAGTGGGTGACTCGAAGAAGCTCAGGGTCAAGAGTAAATTTTTCAATGACAGATAACGTCTGTGAAGACGACGAAACGTGCTCGGTAATCCATGCAAAGCAATTTCTTTCCAGTCTTGCCCAGCGAAAACGGCGAAAGGATCGACGAGCAATAGGTATAAACGTTAGATGAAAAGAACAATACGCTTTCTACACTTCCATCGAGAAACAAACTACGATGAGGCAGAAACCTCGCGAAAAAACATCTTCGGGAAATGACCAGAGTTACGTTCAGTGGAACGTGTAAAGTTGAAGCGAAGCGAATCAGACGCCAACCTTGTGTTTGTCGCCCAGCTTCCAGGTTCTTCCTGATTATGGTGTGGAGTCTTAACTTTTTGTATCTGTATACATGATTACAGATGCGCTAATGGAATGAGTCTCCCCACCGTCGAACGAGATAAAGCAAGTATTCGACTGGATTTCAAACGTGAATGCATACTCCGAGTTAAAAGTGACGTGCCATTAGAACAATGTAAACGATTTGATTTTAGTACAATCGTTTGAGTCGATGATCTAAGGTATTGCAAGATAGAGACACAATGTTGTCATGTTTCTGTATTATATCGACTTAAAACTGTGCTAAAGAAAAGTATACAAAGTAGTGTTCGCGCTTTTCATGTCCAAGTTAATGATCGAAGATCAGCTGCGTATGATAAAAAAGATCGATATGATTATCATCGTAGAAACGCAATATCGAAAGTGCATACACAATGTTTTGCACTTTAAGAGTTGTTTTCCAGCTAATATCTCCCAGCTCTAAGAGTGGAAGATTATTCACGTGTAACGAAGAATATCCATATGATTATCACCTCAGGAAGGCGATATAGAATACAACGCAATATGCAAAACGTATCGATGATTCTAAACAATTCCTAACGTAAAACGAGAATAAACGATGCAGTCGTCCGGGCTTAAATCCGCATACGGAGAATAACGAGCTAGACCTCTCGGTGCATGACTGAAGCCAAAATGCGCATCTACGAGTCACACTTGTCGTTGGATGAGTCGCAATATTTTCGCTCATCACATTGCAAATGTGACTCCCATCTCGCGTACGACGATCAATTTGGTACATTTATTTATCATCCAGCATTACGAAAAGTATGTGGTTTTAAAATTTGTCCTAACTCGTATCACCTTTTATTTACGCCGTACGATTAATTAATTTCCAGAAGGCAGCGTCTCGATGCAACGGAAACAGGGCATCCTGCCCACAACGGGTATGAAACAAATGCTAAGCGAATGCGGATTAGAAATCACTGCCATTAGCCGGTTGGAAAAATCTCTTCGGTGGCATAGTGACTAGACTTTTACGCGAAGATTTCGAATGCAAATCCCGCTCATCGCAACTGCGAAATATTCTAGGCGATATATACACACGTTTACATACAGCTGCTGATTTGGGATCTCTCCTAAACAGTAGGTCGTGGGCTGAACGATCTTAGCGGACGGTGCTGAATATTAATTTTTTCGCTGCTAAATACGTATATATACACCATTACTGATCCATCAATTGTACGAAAGACGTACATATACACAGTAAGATGTAATTGCATACGAATATCCCAACTTATATATTAATGATTCTGGGTTGCAGTACATCGCAGTGAGAGGATTAATAGGGGAAAAAACGAAAACAGTACATTCTACTGGCCGGTAAAATGCGAACCCCCACGACCGTGTCGCACGCGGCCGGATCGTCGATCGTCGAAAGGTTATATCTTCGTCCTGCGATTCAAGGAGTAGTAGTAGTAGTAGGAAGCGCGGCTGCATTCTTCCAACGAAAGTTTCTACGCGAAAGGGGCAGGGCAGTGGGGACACGGAGCGGAGTAGGGTAGGGCAGGAAGGGGGATAAGAACGAGAGATGCAACGGGCAGAGCAAGGTGAGGGATGCTAAACCGATGCATCTCCGTCAAGGGGGAGAGAGGGGCGGGGAGATTGGCGAAAGTACGAAACGCAAAGTGGAGCTTACCTCCTCGAGGGACGTGATGGTCTGCCTGCATTGGGGCATCCGCGAAACGAAGGTGGAGGTCGTTGGCGAATTGTAATCCTCCCTCGTCTCCTCAACGAACTCACTAACCGCTATTAGGCCCGGCATTTTTTTTCGCGCGGTGATTTCCCAGTAACGAAAATTCTGCCGAACGACCGAGCCTCACCGACGGTTCTTCCACCTTCCTCCACACCCCAAACCGGGGCTTTTTGTCGCGTTAAGCTCGTTTCTCTCCTGCACCGCTCACTTCACCTCGTTTCACCGGTACGCACCATAAATTCCGCCGGAGGACTGTCACCTTCTGTCTCCTCCCAATGCCGTTTTCCCGTGACGTGCCGCAAACGTCTTCCCGGCAGGATCGCTCCGAGAAGGAGCGAGAGAGAGGGAGAAAGGGGAACGATGAAGAGGGAAAACCGCGGGCAGAGAGAGAGCGAGCGAGAGGGGCAGAAGGCCGAACGGGAGACACGGTTAAACTCACTTGCGAGCGAGGCACGTTCGCGGGTCACGATTAGTCTCCCAACATCTTGGCCTTCCCGAGCTTTCTGCACAGATACCGCGGAAACATGTTTCGCCGATCGTATACGTGTCCGCCAGGCACGATGCATACACACTTTCACGCGCGTACGCGGCCGCGTCCCACGGAAAAAAACTCCTTCGCACCTCTATGCCTTCGCTCGATCTAAATTCTCCTCGATATCAGCGAACACACCGTCGTTCACGGTCAAAGTTCTACTGAGGCGGCGCTGTCCGCGCCTCTACCTTCACCACGAAATGTCAAAATCTAGAGATAGACGCTCGTAGGCCTTGGGCAGTGCACTGTGTTGCCATCTTGCGGATGTTTATTAACTACCAAGGTCGGAAGCTCGAGGGGGAAATACGTTTTTACATTACTCGGTTATCTTTTAATACTATTATATAAAATGTTGCGCTATACCATTGATTTGTACATATAGAGTTTTACCGTATGTCATTTACCATTGACTTCTTACATATGGATTTGATTGTCATCCATAAAATTATGTAATTTGTTTTTCAATATTTAGGTACTATATTTGTTTGATCTATCACTTAATTTGGATTCCATCTTATCGGATTTACAATATGTATATTGCATTGAAAAGATCAATGGGGATAGATCGGTTTAAAACTCATATTTTTTTATCGAGTTTGAGATTCATAACAGTACTTTAGTTCCTACGATATAGACGAAAAAGAGCATGGCTACAGTTTCAAATACATGTGTAACAGAGCATACAGCATTACGTATCAAAGTAACATTGGATTGTCAAATATTTGTAACATTAATCGCTACATACCTGGGTTTGATATAGATCAGTACAACAAAAGTATCTATTTCTTAATTTTATTATAGAAATAAGACAATTAAAGCACAAGTGTTTCTTGGAGCTTGAGTTGTTTTTTGCTCTTTGCTTTGACCTGAGCAGCAATGCGATCCAGGTCCCTCCGTCCTTGACTCGTAAGCTTGCGTCCTCCAAGAGGTGCTTTTTCAATGAGTTTTATCTGTTCCAAACTTTGTAGCGCTTTGCGTGCTACTCCACCCGCAGATCGACAGAAATGACTGGGGTGCGTACCATTACGTTTACGTCCTCCAAAGATCTTTGTAACAGCACCAACTCCAATTGGGCTACGAATGTAAATGTGACGCACCAATGCGGCGCAACGTATGAAATACCAGTCCGGATCATAAGGTGCGAGTTCCTTGAAACGTGCAGACTTTACGATGTCCACCCACTCTGGTACACGCATTTTACCGGTCCTACAAAAGACACATTGTTAAACTCCATTCTTCGCAACACAACTCACGGTAGGTCTCAAGAAACGCATTATGAATGAACAACCTGAGTTTCTAGAAACGCTAATTTTTCTAGGTTAGGTAACAGTCAACTGTATAATGTATTACTAACTTTTTCAGGAAGGCAGCAAAGGCCTTCACAAACTTGTGCTGGTCCACGTCTTTGAGTGTCACGGAAGGCATCTGTAAAAATAAGAGGTAATATAAGGCACCCGATACAACAAATCGTATAAGCAGATCGGGGCCACATGGGCAAACTTCAACAAAATCGCTCGAGCAGCTATGATCAATTTCTTTTGCAATAACACGAACATTGTACAGGTGCAGAATTTGTAGATGTGAACTATCCTGGTTTAAATTTTCTATATTATCGGTTGAATTATGTTGAATTCCTTCAAAAACTATAAACAATACGCACCTTCACGAGAACGTTAACCGGAAAGAGGAAAAGCAAGATGGCGCTACAATAAGTAAACGCATAGGATGCGAATGCCTGACAGGAAACAGTCACAAAGCTATAATACATAGACTAGTAATCTGCACAGCAGTTCAGAGATTTTGTACTGCAACTCGACTTTTTTAACGATCGCCTTTATTAATACACGGTATGCATATTTACACGTTAGAAATTTTCCAAGAAGTTTAGACCTATGATTCATTAAGTACAGTGCATGAATACTGCTACATAAATTTATCGAAAGAAGGTTAGATATTTGGCAACCCTTTACTTCGTGTACGTTTATGCTTTTCTATATATCATGTGAGCGACGCATCACAAATATTATATCATTGCTTAACTTTTCTTCTCAGTAGATAGGTAGTGACAGTTTAACTGTCGATGTCATTGCCGCCCCGTTATTCAGTGGTACTTCCGCATATAACATTGCATAATGTACAGCATTTCCATTAAATGGAGCACGTCGTTACTGAATCTCTGTCGACGTACCACAAGTATAATAGCATATAGAAACAATTGCAACAATAGGGGGATATCAATGGAGAATGTTCCATTTTCGAAGGACTTTTTTTTTCGCCAGGTAAGAAAAATATTTGTTGGCGCTGTCAGTTTTGCTTGTCGTAATTGTGTATATATTGTTCGCGCAAAGTCGTTAGAAACTGGCGCCATCAAAGGCATCGTATGACGTCAGCGGTTCCTAACGACTGATAGAACTAATTGATCCTTTAGTTAAAAATTAAAAATTTCTGGATCGGTGAATTGCCAGAGCAGATCCATTCGCAAATAATGTGCAAATTGCTTTTTAAATTCTAGATGTTCGATCCTAAGTCCTGTACATATACTTATTTGTTAGCTGACATCACTGATAAGAGCGCGATTTTAATCGATCCAGTGTTCGAATGGGTGAACCGTGATAAAAATGTAATCGAGGAACTCGGATTAACTCTAAAATATGCTTGTAAGTCCAACGAAAGCTGATCACCACATTGTTGTAATATTTCACTTTTAAGAAGTCCACGGCCACTCTGTATGTCGTAGGCATTACACGTGTTCAACGTACAACCTTTTCCAAAGGTCAACTACGTATCACCCCTATATTTAATATCATATTATTTCGAGCAATAAGATACGAAAAGTTTCTTTACAGACAAGAACATAATTGAATATTGTAATTTTTTTGCTACTGTAAAAATCTACACATAGCCGATATATTTACATTCATTGCGTGTTCTCGTCAAAAATATCCATTAATTTCATGGCTCAAAAGCATAACAAAATACCAAAATCAATTTTTATTTTAATACCTCACCTTCTATCGTGCTCTACTGTATTATATAACAAATAAAGCACACGCAAGTTTCTCGAGAAAAAAACAGACACGCGTTACGATTCTCTTCAGTTGCGTGATGGATCTTTTTATATTACGTCTAACTCTTTACACATATCTTTGCCATACCGCGTGACAATTTTGATTCGTATTGTGTAAATTCACGTAGTGAAAAATAAAAAAGTACACAACGCGTGAAAGACAAAGAGGGATAATGATATGACGAGGAGGGGATTAAGGCGGGCACAACGGGCGGCACCTAGAGGAAATAATGAATGACACGTGTGCACGTGTACTTTTTCTGTATGAATGTAACGATTGGTGAACTGAAAATGGGTTGAAGTTACAACATCAATATTGTATGGATCATTTATTTTGAAAGTGGTGTAAGTCTACTTTTAAAAAAAAATGGGACATCACGTGATTTATGCTTAATTTAGTATAAACTTTTTGTTTATAACTAATTAGTATTTAATATCTTTAAAAATATCAACGCTTTGTTCAATTTAATATTTCGATAGATAGGTGGTGAGGTCAGTGGGTACTGCTTTTTGTATTTGTATAATATACGTAACGCAACTAAAAAACCGATCAGAAGAAACACTAATGGAGAAAAAGTAATACTTTGGATTTAAGAATTTAAAATGTAAAACACCTACATGTCGGAGAAGATCACCAAAATTTGAAAAAATCGTCCTGACGCCTTTGTATCACGATGCAAGGCCTATTACATACCAAAAATATAAAAATATGGAGCAATTATTACTTTTTGTATCTCTTGTATATCATCAATATTTCAAAACATTGCCACATGAAGAACATAAAAAGAGAATACCAATATCTTTTGTTAAGTCTAACAATATATAGATATTATTAATGTTGAAATTAAAAAATACTACTCATATTTTATTTCTTCTTATTATTTGTAAACAAAATTGGATTAACATCAAATATATTTTAAGTGATATTTGATTTTTCAAAATTGAAGTTAAACGATTTTTACAATTGACTGATTTTGAAAGTGAAGTAAGTCCATTTGTAGCCGGTAAATATACATTATTTTAGTTCAATTCGCCTAAAACAAATTTATATAATCAAATTACATATTGATAAATTAATAGAAATATTGCCACACCCGGTAATATTAACCAATATTTTTTAATTAACAAATATACTAACCTTTAATTTTCTCGAAACAAGAGAAAATGGACTGACACCGCTTTTAAAATAAACGATCCATATATAGGTCTAAAATCCTACTTTGAAATCACTGCCATCTATCATCAATTAAACAACATGTACATCGTAGCTAATATTTAATGTTCATAAATTATTGATGAGTTCGAGAATCAAGATCGTAATGGAAATAATAAATAAATGAAAAAGCTATTACAGTTTATGTAAATCACTATAGCCGTCTGATTTTTTTGTAAAATTCATGGTTGAAATTGCCAAATTGACACTGGTACACATATAATCCAATTTATCTGCTCCATCTCTTATCTCATTCACTTTTATGGATATCTAAATATTCTAATTGGAATTAAAACATTTTAAAACACGTAAGTCATTATTTCATCAAGGAAATAGATACAGAAAGATCTCTATTTATACTTGAACGATCTGAGTTTATGAGATGCGAATAACATAATAAACCTGTACAGAGGGAAGTGTTTTAACATTGTATTGTATACTGAGCAAAAATAAAAAAAAAAGTAAAATTTTAGTAAACACGCATATGCATGCTGACCACGTGACGGGCACGGGGAGGCTAAAGACGTTATTACCAGGTTGTCGATCAATGATATCGCGTAGCAGCGGAGCCAAGGCCGATATACTCCTGGAACCAAATGACCGGGTGGAATTTGGCAGGCATTGCTTGGTCGGAATACCTACTCCTGGACACACAGAAGGTTAGGGGAATCAGTTCATACGCGTGAAACCGCTATTCTGCGATATGACTGTTTACGAGATAAAAGGCTTATTTACGTCAATTATTTCAAATAAAGTAATGATAATTTATTATTTATTCATACAAATAAATAAAACTACTTTAATAGCGTTACATCATAAAAATCTTAAAACCTATTTTTGTGACAAAAATATTGCAGCGAAATTTTTCATATAAAGATATACAAAATGATAAACATAACAAAGTTTATTGCGTTCTCATTGGGTTTGAAATGGTGTATAAACTAATAATAATTACGGAACGATCTTAATCATTAATTCCTCTTTTCAATATTCATTCAGGGTGTTTTACGTTTGTCTGTGATGAGCAAGGTATTGCATTCACGGGGGACACCCTTTTGATACGCGGATGTGGTAGGACGGATTTTCAGGTACGTTAAAAACCTAGCTGACCTTTCATTCGCTTTGTCACAGAAAAAGGACGATGTAAATGTTTTAAGCACGTCCCACGTTTTAGCTTAATTTTTTAATATCGATAACTCCCTCGGATATTGCCTCGTAGGGTGGTAGTGCGGAAGCTTTGTACAGATCAGTTCACACGAAGATCTTCACTCTTCCATCAAATTATAAACTATATCCGGCGCATGATTATAACGGTCAAACTGTAACAACGGTTTACGAGGAAAAGATCTATAATCCGAGGCTCGCAAAACCATTGAAAGAATTTATCGATATTATGAACAATCTCAATTTACCCTATCCCAAGATGATCGGTAAGTCAATGTGTTTGGTTCACATGGATTAAAAGATATATCCATTATCTATTGTCTACTTCCAGTGTATAATTATTCGAGGCTCAGACCCGATGACGATAACAAAAATCTATTTTTTTTTAGACAAAGCTGTGCCTGCGAATCGAGTTTGCGGTGTCTTCGAGATTCACGATAATGAGGAAAAGCAATAAGATTATTGACTGGTCGGAAAAAAGCGCGAGCGGCCGTGTGCATAATACATTATTTTCCGTTCTTCTTGTACAAACGTTAGATATTTTTATCGCAATAAAAATTGTAAAATAAAAATGCTAGGAAGTCTCTCTTGTCTATCTCTAAGTATAACCCATATATAGATGCTTAATACGTCGTGATGAATCACGACGTGTCCTCCATACTAAGGGGACTGGTCGCGTGTTTATCGAATAACAACGTTCGTGGGCATTCCCAATGAACGCCAACGTGGTCCTCCTTGTTATACGTTATATGTTTCTTCAACTTAAAATGACAACATTGTCGCTATTATATGAAGTTTGAATATACTTTAATTTCTACATTCATAATAGTCTGCTCGAAATACTGCTAGAAATGCATCGAAAGTAATCAGTGTATAATTAGCCGCTCCATATCTATTCATCCATCAAATATTTTTCATGTTTAATGAAAAATCTTTATATCCGGGGGCGAAAGTACGGTTCGAATTTGAGGTCGACGATGTTAAAATGCATTATATATTTAGTTACGACCATTAATCTTTTACTATCCAAATTTATACTGGATTTCAATTCTTGAATTATTTTATGTCATAAAGGAAAAATAAAAAATCAGAATAGTTAGTAACAGCACACCGACAATCATAGCATAACCGTGGTATTTACGATAATTCATAAATCACAGTCGAAAAGACAGTCATTTTAAAACTAACCGCGTAGATGAAACGTTACGTGGAAGTTACCGCGAGTCATGAAAAAATAATCATTTCTTTGAAAGAAACAAGAGCCATTTTGTTGCTTTGATTATGCGACTAGGGTAGAAGTAAGCCTATAAGAGAATTGGAGGAGACACAAACGATACAGAATGTAAACGAAAAGAGAGGCTTTTATAATCCAGCCGGTCATGTAGCTCGATGCCTCGTCGAAACTCGGGACGAAGAGACCCCCATGGCGTGCTACTGGTTTCTACCGCATAGCTGAGGGTTGAAATCGATACCGTTTCCAGGGTAACCGGTGGGTACTGTGCCCGATACGCGGACGAAGGTATGGGCCAAGGCTATCCATTTGTGCATTTCCACTTCTTTCGAAAAAGTTTAACAAAAAAGCGGTAACACTTTACGTAAAATGTCGAACAGAAACGTATAAAAGCTCGGGTTGATTTGTATGCAAAATGAATTTGGTTAAGATTTTTCGTGGGTTACTTCGACCTTAAATCCATATTACTACTGGGTTCAAAGGATTGATAGGAACAAACAATGGCGCAGCCGCGACAAAGAGGACACGGTTTAGCCTGCCTTCTCTGAAATTATGTGAGCAATAAAGAATCCGCGGTCAAATCGGCGATCGTGGAAATGTGCGTGCGACCGCGATGGCACTTGAGTTGAAAGAAGGAAGGATATGAAATGCGTACATTGCCCCAGGGAGAATGAACTTATTCATCTTGCGAATTTCGTATCAAACGTACTCGATGCACGCGACGAATTAAATAAATGCACATAATTATGCAAATTCAAAATATTACCGGAATAATAATTGGCTTATAAACACATTTCACCGTTGTTTGTACGTATTAAATAATGGTAAAATAACTGAATTGACTACAGAGTATTGTAATTAATTGGCTTAACTGCATCTCCTTAATAATTCCCTCGTTAGCAATAAATCCTGCGATAAACCATTACAACGCAAAAAACAATGTGTTTCCATATTCCAAATAATAATAGCACCAATATGCCATATAATAATGAGGACTAATAGCGCTTGATAAACGTACTTTTTGCGCGTTTGCATTTTCAGATATTTTTTGCGAATGTATGAAAAAGAATAAAAGATAAAGGGCGTTATTCTGAATTTGGCACATTGTCATTCCGCGTTACTTCAGTATTTAGTGACTCGATACGAAGTAGCCGATGTTCTCCCAGATCATTGATTCGCACTAACTTCCGACAGTGCTTTATTCTTTCTCCGAATTAATTCAGGAGAAAATCGATTTCCCGCATCGTAAAACACGATTCCCTGTTGTCATTGCATCCCTTTCTATACGTAGAACACGACATATTTTGCTCGATCGCCTTACGTGGCAGTATCGAGCATCGAATTCTAGCCACGGGCGTTGCCGGATTGCAACGTGACGCATCGATTTTTGTGAACGAGCACCTACCAATTAAATTTGCGCGTAATAGAATTTGAAGACTACCCCTCTATTACGGAATAACGATTGACAACGCAAAGCCTAATATTCTTACGATTATCTGCACAGAGGCGTGACTCACACATTATTCCCCGACACGGCCTTACTCTTCTAATAAAATTCAGTGTTAAAAATGAAGTCATCGTACCTAGTATAAAGAATTCTCAATAAACTGACAAGTTATTTCTCATATTTGGCATTCTAATACTTGTCTAATAAATTTCGTACAATATTCTGATTATATTAACCGATACCTCATGCCTCTTTCCGTAAAGCTTGGTTATAGATTGGTTAAGAAGACGATTCATTTAACGTTAATAAGCATCATCGGTAAATATAATTTGACTTAAATCCTGAATAACATAACACGAAACGTGAGATTGGCAGAGAATCCGCCATGATGTCACAACCCACCCTCTCTTCTAACAAGAAACCGATTATAGATCATTAAAAAAAAAAAGACGTCTCTATCTTTCCCAACAAACGTCAATAGCAAAAGGAATTTCGTTCAAATATTAAATATCAAAATAGATAACGTGAAATATGCAGAAAATTGACCAAAACACTCGAACTCACCCTTTCCTTCAATAAGAAATCGGTTATAAATCGCTCAAGAAAACATTTTCACTCTTCTACACCGAGCACCAATGATGAAAACAACTTCATTCTAATCATCTCTATGACAAGACACAACGGTGAGATCTGTAGAAAATCGGCAAAACTCGGATAAAGTTCACGATTTGAAAGGACGATATTCCCGCCACGTTATCGACTAACCATGGCGCGCATGTGAATGCGCCCACCGCCGGTGGACACTAACCGGCGTTCTTTGATTGGTCGCGTCGGTCCAGCGGCACCGGCGCCGCGACGTACTTCCATCTTGGTTTCTCCTAAAGCGACCCACCCAGAGCGGCACAGTGTCATAGCAGTACGCTGTGCTCTCGTGTACGGCGGGTGAATTGTATTCGCACGGAAGGGTGACGCTCGTATAGCGCATTAAACGTTAGACGGTACGTTATTGCGGTAAGACCGTACACCGCGGGGGCGTACAGCGAGGCGGAGAATCGGCGTAAAACGACGGGGAAAAAACAGTCATAATCTGATCAGGACGTAGAAGCAGAACGAAGAGGAGTAGGAGATGAAGGGGATGCTGGTGCCCGCACTGCTGGGCGTCTTGTGGACCTGCCGGGTTCAGGTAAGCGAAGATAATCTTCTGGATCGGGCAAAGATAGAGAGGCAGTGGGAGGGAGGGAAAGAGGGAGAGAGTGAGAAAGGAGAAGGGAAGAGCGCGATTACCGATCGTCCGACTTTATTCAAGATACGATAGGTGCATAGTGTTATCGTCGTTTTTCTTTTCTGCTGAAAGATGGTAAACGTCGAATCCGCTCACCATGGCGCATAACGATCGATGCGTGGGACTGACTTGCCACTTTCATTCAATTATCCTGAAATGCACGGAGCTTATGTTATGGCGGCTGTCAAACGCCCGTACCTTCGATCGATGCTCGCGATGCTCCGGTCGTTATAGCGCATTATGTCGTCCATGTATAACGATGCTTCCCTGCCTTTCGATTGCACGACGAGCCTTTGCTCCTGATTGAAATCACGGCGAAGGTATGCGCTACACCTACGCACGGCACGGTTCATAGCGCCGTACTCGCCGACCGAGATCGGTCCGCGTTTCATGCTTTTCCGAATTAGGCCCGATAAAAATCTTTGAGATATTTCTGCTTTTCGATAGCTTCACAAGGTTCGAAATACTATGCATTGAATCTTTCACCGAAGGATTACAATTTTCAACGTATTATCGTAATTTTTCGAATATTTTGCGCGTAAAGATTTACTCCGTTTCGCTGTCACGATTCTTGTACGCAATAAATACGGTTCTACCACATCGGTAATCATTTTCTTTTTTTCTCAAAATTGATCGTAGACGAATAAACGGTTGAGATCTTGTACAAATATGTCCAATACGTGGATAATATAATTAGAGAATTTTAATCTACTCGCGCGAAATATATTTTCGGGGTCCGCGCTATTATCCACTGTAGCTATATACATTTTCCCGTTTGGAAGAAAACGACATGTGAAACTTGTGTAGTCTGCTGCTGATCCCGAAGAAAAATCCGAGAAACCAGCTTGATGTCCCGAGAAAATATCGTTTAAATGCACGATCATTTATCTATAGATAGTACGCGCATCCTATTATCAAATACGATCTATTACAAAGACGATATTAGATCGCATTATTAACATATATCGTACATTGCCTCCTATTATACGTGCGAGCGGAGAATTCGGAATGATGTCCAAACGGTTAATCCACGTTAAGGTGAATTCGGATTGATCGACCGCAACTAAATCGGTCTACGTCGGCGGGTAATGGACGATTTAGAAATTCCAGCAGGGAATCTCGTTTAACGCGACAATGATGGTCTCGACCGGCGTTGTTCGCGAGTCTGCAATTCGTCGCCCTTTCCGGGGCGTGCATAGGCGTTAACCTTAGACATTTAAGTTTGCACATATATTACCATTATTTTTTAAACAATCGAAGCTGTGCAAAATCAGTTCCTTGAAACATCATATATTCACTCTATTTCGGTTTCGATGATGAGGATTTCAAAAATACTCAGAGTACGATCGAAGCGATTAACGGTGTGGGACTGATCGTCTATCGTGATCAATCTATTTCACGGTACTGAAAAAAAAAGTGATCTTTTCATTTAATCGGCTTTCCCTTTGTTCATTGGAAAAAGTCGTACACAGCTAAATGGGATCCGGCGGGATGCAGTCCGTTCCGATAATTTACTTCGGGTCCGTTGATCTCTTAAACGACTTAGCTAGGCGATGCTAATGAACGTAACTACCGTAGAGTTCGTAAGACCTCAGAACTCCGGGGTATAAAGTCGATTAGCGGACAAAGATGTGCGCGACACATTTTCTCCAGTATATTACAGGTCGAAATGAGGATAAAGGGCGAATAAGGGATTCATTATCCCGTGGAGATTTTTCACGTATAGCGAACAGGCGAAGCTCTTTAAGGCTGTGGTCATATTCGTTTTAAATGCATTAAAGAAATCCACTTAGATCGAATCTTATATAAAACATCGAGTAATCGGCTTCGAGAAGAAGAGGTGCATTGCAGCACTAAAGACGTATTCTCTGCCTAGTTTTCATCGTGTTTACGAGTATTTTTTGGTACATTTGCGTATAAAGCGTTTAGAACCGATCTCGAAAGTAGAGCAGACTCTAATAAGAGTATGATAAGTAGCTGAGGAAATATTACAGCTAACTGCGGACTGTCTGAAACCCTTATTAGGGGCTTTGACCATTCATTATACGGCAAACGGAAAGAGAAAACTCTGCACGTCGATCCAGGATCGAAAGCATAGGTTTAGCGATACCTCGCACAGGTATCTCGAGGAATGTTTCAACTATATTTATGCATCTCGTTATATGAGCATATCCAAGGTGCGCCACCGCGACTTCGGTTTGCAATTGCGTCATTATTCTACTTTCAATTATCACCGTATGCGTAAGTCTTTACTTCTCGATCTGTAACGCACTTTGAGAAAGTCTGGCATAGATTAAGCAGTAATGACTTAACTTTAACGTTAATAGAATATGCGTAAGCTCCTCGTCATCGGGTGTGGTACGTATGTTACGAGGAAGGTTCTTCCGTTATCCTTGATGGATACAACACATGTCACAGAATACGTTCAGAAGAGAAAATTCAAAATGTTGAAACTTGAAAGTCTCTATTACGATCGTATTGATCTATAAGCAATTCGATATTAGTTTGCTCCCCAAACAGTATACGCAACTTCGAAGAGATCTTTATCGGTTTAGCAAATCAATCTTAAGAATTTATGGGAAAAAGTCCTACCTGTTAGCGAGAATTTCGCGATGAAAAAAAAACGATCGGAGATTCAATCTAGGCGATAGCAAACTCATTGAAAGATTTACGACGTCCACCTTTCTCGACGGTTAAAGCCAAACTTTTCAAAACTTTTCGATCGGATTTTGCAGGCAGTATCCGAAAGACTCGAGTTGGCACCTGCCGGTGGAAGATCAGAGCCTCAGGTGAGTGTTTTCCGCAACGTCCGGATGCTCGCGATCGAGAATTCTCTTTCCTCAAATTCTTGATTTGCGGGAGAGAACGTTCTCTTTCGCGACCAAACGGCGTGCACTCGAGAGAGAAATACATACCTATACCGGTTTTATGCAAAGGTCGCTACTTTGTGCGAAACTGGAGAAGTATATCTGGCGCAACACATGGGCGAGCAAGGCCGGTGGGTATCCTCGGCCGACAAGAAAAGCTGTATGACGGATAAGCTCGAGATCCTCGAGTACTGCAAGAAGGTAAGATCTTGCGAGCAAAGTGGGAGGAGGTTTTCCACATCACCACCTTGCCTACCTACGTCGCGCATCTTCAGTGTCCTCTCTACGGACAATCCTCGAAATGCCTAAATCGGAAACGGCCGCAAAGAGGCGAATAATACCCGTATCACGGTCCTCGCAGGCGTTCAACCCACTTCTCTTTTTCTTTTGCTTCTTTTCAATCATCTGTAGGACAGCATAACTCTTAATAGATATTACAATTTCTATTATAGTAGCGCGAGTACAAGTATGCGGTATACTTGATTGTATATTCAAGGCAATGGTATAGGCATTTAGTCGTCTATAGTTGTTCACTTGATATTTCTTTAATTTTGACGTATGAAAGTGCGTGAAAAGAAAATATGAATATGAACGGTATCCCTTTTTATATAATCTAGGTGTCTCCTATTATTATTGATAATGTTAATTTACGATAATGTATGGGAAAGGTGATATATCGGATTCAGAATATCTGGCACAGTTTGGTTTTAACGGTTAATCGTATCTGCATGTCATTGAAATGCTCTTATAACGAACTCAGTTTAGCCATGTTTGATTTTTATAAATACAAAAATACATTTCTAGGCTTATCCAAAAAGGGACATCACTAATATCGTCGAATCCTCGCATTACGTGAGGGTCAGCGGATGGTGTAAACCTGGAAGAAACAAATGTAAATTGTCGCGTTGGGTCAAACCATATAGATGTCTCGGTAAGTATTTTGATCGGTACTCACTTTTGCATATTTTATAAAACTAATTATATGCGCAATTACTATAAATTTAAACAAAAATACCTTCAATTACATTCCATATGACTATAAATCGTAGCGTAAATAAATACGAACCTTCCCAAAAGAATAAGGAACGATATTTGAATGGAGATTGATCAATCGTGGAAAACAAATCGTCACGCTATACTTGATACAGTTCGCGTAGCCGTTCGTTAATTATGAAACTCGTGGTCACCCTCGCGATCACGTGCGTGTATTACTACGTTGCATGCACGCACACACATTTACGAGCAACGACAACGACTGACACTGATTTGCACTTTCTGCCGTATTGATTCTTCGTGTTGTCGAGAGCGACTATAGCACGAGGACGTGCAGCAAGCAGTCTACTAGCCGAGATACACTTATACCTATAGCAATATATCGTATACGCTACAAATTCTTCTGATATTTTGTTCAATGTACAGAAGGACCCTTCCAGAGCGATGCGCTCCTAGTACCGGAGGGGTGTCTCTTTGATCATCTACACAATCAAACCAAATGTTGGGAATCTCACAGGTAAGTAAGAAACCGAATAAACCTTAAATCACTTAAAAACTGACAATGGAATTACTCCTGTTTCGACATATCTTCTTGTACGTGTTCCAAACGTCATTCGATATTTTATATTAAGATCAGTGTAACTGTAATTTAATAAAGATTTTGGATCTTCATACACAATGTCGATAATTATATTAGCGTGAATACAACGCAAGTAATCTGCGATAAAAAAATGTTTGTTGTATATTCCTTAACGAAGAGAAAAACGATAAAAAGGGCACAGCAAAAATAATCTATAACTAAATGATCGTTGTGTAAGTTAATAAAAGAAGTTCGATTTTGTGTTTCTTATTCTAGGTGGAACACTACAGCAGCGGACACCTGCAGGGAGAGGAATATGAACTTGAGAAGCTTCGCCATGTTATTACCTTGCGGTATATCACTGTTTTCCGGTGTCGAGTTTGTGTGCTGTCCCAAACACCTCAAAGGTACGTAACGTACGTACGCTCTCATACATGCAATTCATACATCGTGCACTTACATCGAATCGGTCGATTATGTAACCCCTATTAATTTCCACCGGGCGTAGCTGTAATTCCGCGTGGTTCGTCACCACGTCAAATTTGCATTCGATAGACTTATGTCCTCTCAATACGTTAATGGGCGATAGTGCAAATATGGAACCCAGCATCTGCAAAGGAAGTGACGTCAGTAATATACTTTGCATGAATCGTTAAAAGTACTTCAATATTCTAGATGCTTTAAACGTCTCTCTTAATTTCAAATTCGTCCCCTTTTTACGTTGCATCCCACGTTATCGAGCATGCAAATTATTCATCGGCCGCAATTTCGTGCTCCAATAAGATGGAACTTCGGCAATTCCATGCGAGCTTGATTATACGGACGTCGAGTTATCCGTTTCTCTATAGTACCCCGCCGATCAGACGTACCACGATAAGCGCATACTATTGTTATGTTTGCGTAATGAACGTTAAGTTGTAGAAACCACACGTCGGGAATAGTCAAAAATTGCGGTTTTTACGTGTTGGCACTCAATCTTTATGTTAGATCAATGTTACGTGTTGTAAGGTATTAAGTTTTACGGTAGTACAATCCGTTATTGGAATAATTTATATTCAGTATCACATTTCGGGGGTGAACTTGGACGTTGTAACTAAATACATCTATGGAGTTTTTTAAAAAAGCATATTCGTAAAAGAAGCGGATTATCCATAATAACAATAACTCGATGGAAATAAAAACAGGAGGGGTCGATATTCGCTTTGTTCACACTTATCGATTTACAGTTCAAATAAAGGACTTTTGTCCATGCTTGTCAAAAATGTAAAAAAAAAATATGAAGGTGGTAAATATTACTTGAAAACATAATGGCGATCACGTTTGTAGTACTTTTTCAAAAATGCGACGTAAAACCATCGTCGATCCCATAATGCCGCTCATAAATCGGAAGATATTCGGCAAGAAGCTGCGTTGAGAATATGAACACGTTTTGACTCTTTTTCCCTTCTGTCCGCCTCTCAGCCACCCTCTCAGCTTCTGTCTTGCTCGCTCGTGCAATCAATAATGTTCGTCCACGTCCCCGACGACTGCGCAACGTAACACGATAGCTTTGATCGTTCCTGCGCACCTTTTCTTTAATATGTACGACGACAATAACGATGACAAAACGTCACGTAACGCCAAGCCTTGCGTATGTTCGACATTTTCAAAGCGAAGCCGGCACGATTCTCATTCGCATTGTAGCACATTGACAATCCCCTCTTGCTGTACGAATTATATCCCTCGTTGCGTTTATGAACATATTTTCGATCGAAGTAAAACGTTCGATCCACCCTGATTCGTATTTAGCTAATTTTGCATGCGGCATTTATCTAGTTTAAATATAATCTCGTTTTATATTATTTATCATTGCGATTCATAAATCTTTGCAAGCGTTGAATTATTCATTAGTATTACCCTTGTTTCATTCTTGCGACGACGAGATTAATGAGATGCGAGATGCGAGAGCAGTTTTTCCTGATTTACTTGGGTGTTGAGAAGATGGAAAAATATCATCGCTAAAAACGAGCTGTCTTTCGGCTCTACGGATGTTATGTAATGTCCCCGCCTTGCTGCGATGTTAGGAAAACTGCTAACCATCGCATCTACCATATGACCCAGATAGAAGGATAACACGGAGAATATAATCAGGCGAAGCTTTTGTCTGCCTTTGCAGAACTTGAGAAGTCAGCTCATCAGGGTGTCTATTCTCGGAGAATGGAACATCTCGAGAACCTAGTTAGCCAAGACTGCCATCCTCTCCGGGATAATAGAGTCAAATTAGACTTTCTTTGGGAGAAAACTTGTGCAAAGGACACATATGACGTGCGCTAAAATTTGTAGCTTTGTGCATTCCAGTATGTCCGCGATTCACGTGCCGCAACACGATAACGTGTATTCTACAGAGAGACACTTATTTTCTGTTATGAGAATTAATCGCTGTTAACGATTTTTTTTACATGCTCTTTATTATATGTAACCAAAGTTGCCACTTTTATTTTATTGCGTCAACTTATAGCGCCAAAGCTGCATGATTTCTATATAT